>CAUYRH010093232.1:0-19945 GCA_963574655.1 Perodicticus potto
TATTAGCTAAAGGAATCAAGTGATGTATTTAAAAAAAATATTAAAATAGGGGGTGGCACCTGTGGCCCAAAGGAAAAGGTCACAGGTCCCAAATACCAGAGGTGGCGGGTTAAAACCCAGCCCAGCCAAAAAATAAAAAAAAAAAAAAAAAAAAAAAAAATAGTATCACAATCAAGCAGGCAAAGGAGATTTACTGTTAGTAAGCAAATCCATCCATTTAGGGCCTAAAAGAGAAAAAACAATCTTTCATAATCAAATAGCTGTGGAAAAAGAATTTGACAAAAACACTAAAAAAGACTTGGTATTAGAAAATTTTCTTTTTTACCACATAAAGACTGTTTATTAAAAATTTATAGTTAACATTATATTTAATAAAGAAACTTTGAAGGTTGACTTCTGTGATAAACATTGTTTGATATGACACTAGAAGTCCTGCCAAGTAGTAATATTAAGAAACAAAATAAGAAATACAGGATTAGAAAGAAACAAACCATTACCATTTCTCATATCTACATGAAAAACTCAGAGATTAGCAGACACAATATTAGAAGTATTAAGAGAGTTTAGCAACTTTGCCAAACAAAATTAATTAAAAAATTTTAAGCAGCAATAATTAGTAAAAACATTATTAGAAAGGAGATATTATGCAGCCTTAAAAAAAATGGAGACTTTACCTCTTTCATGTTTACATGGATGGAGCTGGAACATATTCTTCTTGGCAAAGTACCTCAAGAATGGAAGAAAAAGTATCCAATGTACTCAGCCCTACTATGAAACCAAGTTATAGCTTTCATATGAAAAAAGCTTTCAATTATAGCCCAAGAATATGGGGAAAGGGGATAGAGAGTGGAGGGGAGAGGCGAGGATGGGGGGAAGGGAGGGTAATTGGTGAGACTACACCTATGGTACATCTTACCAGGGTACATGTGAAACTTACTCAATATAGAATACAAATGTCTTAACACAATAACTAAGAAAATGCTGTGAAGGCTATGTTAACCTGTTTGATGAAAATATTTCAAATTGTATATAAAACCAGCACATTGTACCCCACAATTGAATTGATGTACACAGCCATGATTTAATAATAAATAAATAAATAAATAAATGAATGAATAAATAAATAAAAGGAGATAAACTATTATCAGGCCAGAGAAAGAAATAAAAGTTATCCACATTGGGAAAGAGGAGGTCAAAATACTGCTTTTTGCTAATGATATAATTTTATGTCTAGAAAGCCCCAAAGACTCCACCAATGAACTCCTGGAATTGATAAATAAATTCAGTGAAGTCTCATGTTACAAAATCAATGTACACAAAACAGTAGCTTTTTTACAGTACATCAATAATAGTCAAGCTGAGAGTCAAATAAACGACTCAATGCCATTCACAATAGCTACAAAGAAAATAAAATACCTTGTAATGTATTAGCCAAGGAGGTGAAAGATCTCTACAGAAAGAACTATGAAACATAGTTAAAATATTCATACTACTCAAAGTGATTTACAGATTCGATGCAATCCCCATTAAAATACCAACATCATATTTCACCAATCTAGAAAAAATAATTCTACACTTTGTTTGGAACCAGAAAAGAGCCCAAATTACTAAAACAATCTTAAGCAGAAAGAACAAATCTGGAGGCATCACATTACCAGACTTCAAACTTCATGACAAGGCTACAGTAACCAAAACAGCATAGTATTGGCACAAAAATAGAAACATAGATCTCTATCAATGGGGAAGAACAGAGAATCCAGATATAAAATCATCTCCTACCGCCAGCTGATCTTTCACAAAAGCAGACAACAATATACATTGCGGAAAAGAATCTCTATTGAATAAATGGTGCTGGGAAAATTGGATAGCCACATGCAGACAGATGAAACAGGATCTATATCTCTCACCACTCACAAAAATTAATTCAAGATAGACAAAAGGCTTAAATGTAGGGCATGAAACCATAAGAATCCTAGAAGAAAATATAGGGAAAACTCTTCTAGATCTTAACCTAGGCAAAGAATTTATGATTAAGACTTCAATGGCAATTACAGCAAAAATAAAAATAAATAAATGTACTTTATTAAATTAGAAAGCTTTTGCACAGCTAAGGAAATAATTAACAGAACAAACAAACAATTAGAGAATGGGAGAAAATATTTGCAAACTGTATATCCAATAAAGGGCTAATGACTGAAATCCACAAATAACTCAAAAAATCATCAAGAAAAAAGCAAACAACCCCAATAAAAAGTGGGCTAAAGATATGAGCAGACACTTTTCAAAAGAAGACAGACAGCCAAAAGACATGAAAAAATGCTCAATGTCACTAATCATTAGGGAAATTTAAATTGAAACTACAATAAGATAATTGCCTTATTCCTGTTAGAATGGCATTTATTCTAAAGTCCCAAAACAATAGATGCTGGTGTAGATGCAGAGAGAAAGGAGCACTTACATACTGTTGGTGAGACTGCAAATTAGTATGAACACTATGGAAAATAGTAAGGTGAATTCTCAAAGAACTAAAAGGAGACCTATCATTAGATCCAGCAATCCCAATACTGGGCATCTACCCAAAGGGAAGGAAATCTTTCATTAAAAAGACATCTGTGCTTAAATGTTTATTGCAAGACAATTCACAATTCCAAAGATGTGGAATCAACCCAAGTGCTCATTAGTCCATGAGTGAATTAGCCAAATGTGGTATATGTCTACCATAGAGTACTACTGAGTCATAAAAGGATGAATTAATTAGCCTTTTGCAGAAATTTAGAAGGAATTGGAGATCATTATCCTAAGTGAAGTATTTCAAGAATGGAAAAACGAACATTACACATACTCTCTAATAAAATTGGAACCAACCAATGGGTACACATGTGCAGAGAAGGCAATATTGATAAAAGTCTTTGGAAATCAAGTGGGGTGGAGGGAGCAAGAGTGGAGGAGCAAAAAGCATTTGGGTACAATGAACACTATTCTGGTGATGGCACACTTATAGACCTGACTTAAACCATGAAACAAAAACATATGTAGCTCCTTAATATTTGGAAATTAAAAAAAAATTATCTATAGCCCTGGGACTGGATGAGATTATGAAGAGACTAATGTTTATAATAAAGATGTACTCTAGGAATGTCAAAAAACCCTATAGAACTTAGGAACTACAGTGTATAATGAACAGGTATATAAGTACATAACTTAAGTATATAATGGACAATTTTAAAGTATAAAAGAAAATCTGAGTACATAGAGAGATAAAATGTTTATTTATTATATGTGAACATAATTTTTTCTCCTAATATTGATACAAAAATGTTAATAAAATCCTAGCAGGGTGTATTTAGGAATTGAACAAACGAAATATAAGATTTTTTTTTTTTTTTGATGAATGGAAATCTCCAAATTACTGGTACAAATTTGAAACACAGAAAAGCAAAGCAGGTTGATTACCTTGTACTTTAAAACATACTATCACTTCTTAGTGACAGAAATAACACAGTATTTGCACGAACAAATAGACAAGTGTAATTGAAAAGAGAGATTATAAATAAACCTGTGTATGTGATTATAAAGCACAACAAGTTATAATAGCAGAGAAAAATAGATTTTTAATATATGATACCAAATAAGCTGGCTTACCATAGAGAAAAATAAAGTAACTTTCTACTTCACACCATACATAAAGATGAAATCCAAATGCAGTTAAGGCAAGGTAAAATAAAATGTAAAAAGATATTTTCGAATTTAATCCTGAGGAATAGTTCCTTGAATCAAAGAAGTACAAACATTAGTGCCATATACCAATGGCTATCACTATCTAAAAATTAAGATTTTCAGTTCAATACAAGGCACCGTAGACAAGGCAAACAGAGAGGTCATTGGAAGAAAATACTTGCAATCCATAAAAACCAGGGTAAATAGGGGCCTTCTAGAAATTAAAAAAATATATACACATATGCATATGGGGGGAGCATAGCTATAAGCAGTGATGCCCACAATGGAAAGTCCAAATAGCTAATGGGCATATGAAGAGGTGCTCAATCTCACTAATAATGAGGGGGAAGCAAACTAAGACAACAGCAAAGTATCAGGTCTTACCAATCAGTAATGTAAAAGTTAGGAATAGGATCATATCAAATGTTAGTGAAATCAGGGTGGGAACAGGAGTCCTACTCAGTGCTGCAGATAAAGATGGAAACAGGAATGGCCACTCTGTAGAGTACTCCGTCACTAAGTATATTAGGAAAAAATACATACGTGTACACGTCTACATATGGGTATGATGTATATATAAACACATATAAATTATAATATATTTTTTCCTTCTACTTGGTGACTTTCTCAGTCCAAGTCACATTTGCACCCCAGAAAATTTTCTCACAGATCTGTACATAGTCACATATGAACATGTTGATTCGTGGTGGTATGTGACTTAGAGACAACCTGGGTCCAATCGCTGGTGAGTGTATAAGTAAAATATAGCAAACACATATTATTTAGGATTCCACAGAGCAGGTAGAAGCATTACACTAGATGTCCATACAGAGATGAATGGATCTTAAAAATGTCGTATCGAATGACCAAAGCAATGCGCATATTAACACAGCTTTCAAAGTTGTGCCTATCTGAGGATGTAAACAACTTAGAGTGACGATTAGAGTGGCTGTCCATCAGTGGAGTGGGTGTTGGGGTCGAAAGGGAAAAAAATTAAGAAAAAACACACAACAGAAAACCTGCAAAAAACCAGGGAGCAGTGATACAGTGAACACAACTCTGTTTCTGGAGTCTGACAGGAAAATAAAAATCTCAATTTCTAGTTGCCTAATTATTCATAAAAATTATCCATAATTCCCAAGTATAGGATGTTTATGCACACACACATGCACACACACCCTGAAAGAGCCAAGTGAGCATACTTGTTTTTAAAACCTTAAACAGAAGGGTTTGTTTTTTATGTCTAACAAAGGCAAACCAATTAAGACAGTTGAGCTGGTGTATTCTTTTATCTTCCTCTTCTGACACAGATTTCTCTCTACAGTCAGCCCCCCCCCATACACAGCTTTAGGGGATCAATAACGTCAAACCCTGAAAAGTACTGTGCAAACACAAGATATAATTCAAATTCATTTAGTTAAAACATATCTGCTCCATGTAGCCAACCTTTTTTTGCACAGGTTAATTGGAGAATCAGGTAATTAAGCAACAGTTTTGATAGTGGATTGCTAACATGAAATTAAACTCCAAACTCCTCCTCTTGCTCAATGGCAAAATTCTCATCTGAAATGTCAGGATGTTTCATCCAAATTATTGAAAGGAAAGCTCGGTTACCAAGCAGAATGTATTAATTTGCCACAAAAGTGAAAAAAATGTAATGGTTAGCTAGAGTAGTTCTATCCTCTAAAAAAATCTCATTAAAAATATTGGAGGGAGGGCAATTGGTTGGATCTCACCTATGGTGCATCTTAGAAGGGTACAGGTGAAACCTACTAAATGCAGAATACAAATGTCTTCATATAGTGCTTATGAAGGCTATGTTAAACAGTTTGATGAAAATATTTCAGACTGTATATGAAGTCAGCACATTGTGCCCCGTGAGTGCACTAATGTACACAGCTATGATTTAATAAAAATTAAAAAAAATATATTCAAAGGTTAATAGCTAATATTTATTAAAGCTTAGGTTTGGCATCTGTAGCTCAAGTGGCTAAGGTGCTAGCCACATACACCAGAGTTGGTGGGTTCAAATCCAGACTAGGCCTGCCAAACAACAATGACAACTACAACCAAAAAACAGCTGGGCTTTGTGGCGGGCACCTGTAACCCAGTCCCAGCTAGTTGGGAGGCTGAGGCAAGAGAATCGCTTAAGCCCAGGAGTTGGAAGTTGCTGTGAGCTGTGATGCCACGGCACTTTATCCACAGTGACAGCTTGAGGTTTTGTCTCAAAAAAAAAAAAAAAGAAAGAAAGAAAGAAAAAAGAGCTTACTAGGTTCCATGCAATAGCTAAGCATCTCACCTGCACCTTATAAGATGATTGACATCATTGTTACTTTTTTCAGATGAGGAAACCACATTTTAAAGATGGAAACTATTTAACTGCAAATTACATAGCTACTAAATGGCCACCGTAATAAAAGGAGACTAGTTTTAAGAGATGTTTCTTCTTTCTCACAGTCTTCAGTATACATCCATAACAGGGCAGAGAAGCAGATTCTGAATTGTAAGTGGTAACACCAGGTAGCAAGTGGTTGATGCGATGAGGAGATATGCTTTTTCTTGGTGGTAGACAAGGTTCTATTGTGCAAGGAACTCTTGACATCTATTTCCAAGGTAATCATCACTCACTGTGATCTATCATCTTGTTTCCTCCTTCCCTTCCTTCTTTCCTTTTGCTATGATCAAGTGACAAGATAGAAGAGACAGTTTCTTGGGTATTGAGCAATTGACTTAATCCTTTTAGACCTCTGTTTTGTCATCTGTAAGATGACTGTAGTGGGCACATAATTTCTAATGTCTCTATTAAAATTTTATTTAAAATGTAATAGACAATTAAATGAATAATTCAAAACAAAATGGAATGTGATTGGTTAAGAAAATATTCAGAATACAAGAGTATTGAAACAAGGCCTAAGGGTCATGAAGCGTAACAAGACAATGAGAAATCAGCAGTAGGAGCTCTGGGCAGAAGCACTTGTGGTTCTTATGTTTGGGTTAATGAGTTATAGCCACAAGGTAATTGTTTCTCTTGACAGAAGTGACTAAACCTTTCTTAGAAAGAAGGGCTGAAGTTCTGATTCTCAAGGTATCATTTTTACTTGGTATTTTAAATATGGTTATTAGCATTATGGGAATAATAAACTTCTTTGAGAATCTGGTACAAATCGCAGACCCTCTACCTTAAAAAATGCAAATATGAACATATAACATTTTACAAGGAATTTTGGAAGTTCATAGATTTCATGAAATCAACTTCAAATTAGCAGTCCTAAGTGTAAAAGATCTCTATGTCAACCTGGAGGGTTGGTTGACTGTTTTCTGTAGTTTTAATGTTTATGACCCAACTCATTTATTCAATCATTAAATCTTTCAACAAATGCGTATAGGTACCTACTAGGTACTGGAAATATAAAATTGAAACACATAATCCCTGCCTTTGGGGACTTTGAAGAGGTAAGTGTGAGAGAGTATGCACCGGGGGCAGCATGTACCCTGGGCAACCTTGGCGACATTGCTCAGCCTCGGCCAGATTGACGTGCTGAGCCAGGGGATTCTCTGCTGTGGGAGCTGTCCTATGCATTGCAAAGGATCAGCGGCATCTCTGGCCTCCACCCACTAGGTGCCAGGAACAATCCTTCCCATAATTGAGACTTGCAAAAATGTCTTCAGACATCGCCGGTGCGCCCTGGACCCCTAGTTGAGAGGCGCTGAGTCGGGAGGAGAGCCCCTACATCTCTTTAGCAGAAGGCAGGGAAAGATACACAAAGGAGCAAGGGACAGAGTGAGAACTGCAGAACACCGGGCTGTCGTTTTCCCATTTCGGGCGTCCATATGGAAGAATTTTTAAAAGCACATTTCCGGCCTGTCCTTGTCCTTGTACTCTCTCTGTCCCCATGAAAATAAAATGATTTGTTGAGTCAGTAAGTTTACAAAAGATCACTGGGCTTCCCAGGTGGGTTTCTCTCTCCCTCCTGTTGGGATCTGCTGCCTGTAGGGTGCAGATGCAGCATGGCTTCTCCAGGTCCTCTTGGTGGCTGGGGAAGCCTGATTCCCACCCTGCTGCTGCAGGGGCTGGTGAGCTGATGAGCTGCCCAACTTTGGGATTTCTATTAGCATCCACACCAGGTTTACAGCCATAAAGCCATGACCTCCTATCTGGGCACCAGGCATGATCCAAGTGTCATTTTGATCTCTTAGCCCCAACATTTCTTGTTTTATTTTTCAATTCATTCAGAACTGAGAAGACACCCCACCCCACCAAAGAGATGATTGGGAGTTAGATAAGTTGTAAGGGGATACCATAGGCAAAGCAGATGTCATAAATGGGAATAAAGTTTATGAGGTTATAATGTACTCAGAAAACTTCAGTTTGTTCTCTAAGCAGAGTGTAAATTATTATAGCATGAGGCCCGGGAGCAGTAGGTGATGACTTAAGCTGGACAAGAAGACAGATGCCAAATCAAAAAGCCTTCCTATGCCACAATGAGAAATCTAGATTTTTTTTCTGAGATAATCGTGGGTCAGTGTGGAAAACTTGAAGAAGAAGTTGTTTGTGAGACAAAGAAACTATTAAAGTAGCTCCTGCAGAAGTCAGGTCAAGGGAGGTTGCCGCCTCAGCTAGGGTAGTGGTGGTATGTGGATGGAACTGCTTATATGATATTTGTATATGTTCCTTTAGAATAACTTTTAAACTTTGTTCTTAATTTATATAAAACAAACTTCATTTATCATGCTAATTATGAGGCTGGTTTGTGATAGCAAATAAGAATGGTTGGGGTGGGAATCTTGTTGGGTGTTTTTGTGTGAGTTTTTCTACATTTGTTTCACTGTTGTGGTCTTTGAATTATCAAAGCTTATACCCCAAAGAGAATTTCTCACTAAAAATAAAAAGGATACAGATCTCAAGTGTGATTGACAGAAGAGCCACAGAGTTGCTTAATATACAGTTGGCAAACTCAACCTTGGGGGAAAAGTTAGGGAAACTGGAAAGATTCGATTTGGAGAAGAGAGTAATTCACCAAGGTACCAAGTTATAGATCAGTGTTTTCACTGATGACAGATATAGGAAATGGATTTAAAAAGAGGCTTAACCATCTTAGATGTGCTGGAATTTAAGAAAAAAGTTTTGATTATTAGTAATTAGGTTACTGGGAGAATTGTGGAATCTTCTTAGAGACATTTAAAAGTAGGACTTCTAAGTATAATATATAGTTGAAGTAAAACCCTTTAAAAGATAGATTTATAAATTAAGGTGCTATGCGTATAAGCTAATGCATAGATTTTTATTTCATTTAAATATAAAAACCAAAAGATAATTTTTGACTTAAAACGCAGCAACAACAAAAAAAGCAAAACACAATACACTCTGAAATTATGCTAATACTATTATATCTTAGATTCATTTATTTAACAAATATTTTTGTGCTAAAAACTGTTCTAGATGCTGGGCATACAGGACTGAATCAAGATAAAAATTCCTGCCTATATGAAGCTTATAATCTTATGCATCAGCAAATGAAATAAATTAGTGGAATATATAAGATTTTAGAGAGATATCGGCACTGAAGAGAAAAATTAAAAAAGAAACAAAGAAAGAATGTGTATGTGGGAGAGTGGTGGGGATGTGAGAGGGTGGTAGGGAGGTGGGAAGGTGTGTACGTGTTCAGAGAGAGTGGCTAAGGAAGACATCATTGGAAAGGTGAAATGACATAAATGAGTAAAGCTTGAGAGTTTAGGGAGGAGGCCATGTGAGTCTCTGGTGGAAGAGCGTTCCAGGCAGAGGAACTGGCAGTTATATGCTGGGTGGTCAGTGTGGTAGAGGAAGCGAGTTAGCAGGAAAGGAACAGAAGAGAAGGTCAGAGAGATGAGGACAGACCATGTAGGACTCTGAATATCACTGGAAGAACTTTGATTTTGGTTCTTACTCAGAAGTGGGAGGCAATGGATTTTCAGCTGAGGAGTCACACTGGGACACTCTGGGTACTCCTGAGAGTATGCTACGGGTGTCAGGAGCAAGAAGCCTAGTTAGAAAACATAATACATCCGCTTGACTAGATTAAGGGATACCTAGGCAGCTAGAAAAACTAAATTTCTTGGTGTGTCTATGAGGGTGTTTCCAGAAGAGATTGACCTGTGAGTTGGTAGATTGAGTGGGGGAAAATCTTCCCTCAATGTGGGCACATACCATTCAATCCATAAGGGGATTAGAACAAAAGAGCGAAGGAAAGGCAAATTCTCTTTCTCCCCTTGAGCGGAGACATCTTTCTTCTGCCCTTGGGAATTATAACTCCAGGTTCTCTGACCTTTGGACTTTGGGACTGGCTCTCGTGACCTCCTGTTCTCAAATCTGTGGCTGTGGACTGAGCTTCCCTGGGTCTGAGGCCTTTGAACTTGGACTGATCCACGGTGCTGGCTCTCCTGGTTCTCTAGTTTGCAGGCAGCTTATTATGGGATTTATCAGCCTCCATAATTCTGTGAGCCAATTCCCCCAAGGAACCGAACCCCTCTCATATGTCTAGATCATCTATATCTATATCTACTACATCTATATCCATATCCTATTGATTCTGTCTCTGCCTAACCCTGACTAACACAGAAGAATACAGTGGTAACCCAGGTGAGAAATGATGGTTCTTTGGAGTATAGTGTAATGAGAAACAAGATAATCAGTAGTTGTATTTGGGATATTTTTAAAAGGTAGCATCAAAAAGATTTTCCAAAAGACCAGAAATCACTTTATAACAAATATATTTGCACCAGATCGTTCGTTGCAGCTCAATTCATAATAGTCAAGTCATGGAAGAAGCCCAACTGCCCATCGACCCATGAATGGATTAACAAATTATGGTATATGTATACTGTAGAATATTACACAGCCTTAAAAAAGGATGGAGACTTTACCTCTTTTGTGTTTACGTGGATGGAGCTGGAAAATATTATACTTAGTATAGTATCTCAAGAATGGAAAAAAAATATCCTATGTACTCAGTTCTATTATGAAACTAATTTACAATCACTCACACTTTCATATGAAGAATAGATCACAACTACCGCCCAAGATGAAGGAGGGAGGAGGGGGGAATGGGAGGGGAGGAAGAAGGTCAGATGGAGGGAGGGTAAATGGTGGGATCACACCTATGGTGCATAATGCAAGGGTACATGTCGGATCTATTAGTATAGAGTATAAATGTCTTCACACAATAATTAAGTAAACGAGATGAGGTATATATTAACCAGTGTGATGTAAGTGTTCCTAATTCTATATGAAATCACATTGTACCGCATAAATGCATTAATGTATACATGAGCTATGTGTTTATGATTTAATTTAAAAAAAGATTTTCTGAAGGACTGAATATGAGTATAAAATACAGGAGTTGAGGAAAACTCTAAGAAATTTTACCTGAGCAACTGAAAAAAAATGGGGTTGAGATTTACTAAAATAGATCCAGAATTTTGTGAGGAAGAAGGCTTGGAGTGTGCATAGTCGAAGCTCAATTTGGACAGATGAAATTTGAGATACAGCTTGGTGCTTCTTCCATATGACAAAACATTAAGAGAACAATAGTTTGTCTACTATTCTTCCTATCACCCACCTTATATAAAATCCTATTGACCTATTGCTATAAAACAGAACAAAAAGTCTCTCTTACTTCAAGTTTTAAAATTCACATGACGATTCTGCTTTGCTTTAATTTTGTTCTTTAGTTTACTTTGTTTAATAAAATGATATGCAATAAAATGCCTGGCACATTGTAGGCGTTGAATAAATATTTGTTGGATGAATGAATGGTAGTGGGGAAGCCACAGGGCAATTACCCTTTCCTAAAGAAGACCACACAGGAGTGGAAGGAGAGCATGGCAATGCTGTTAGAGTCTAAATAGGAACCACTATATGTCTCGATATTTTCAGAAAACCAATGAGAGATGAGAAATCCAGAAATCCTTTACTGTTGTAGACCCCAGAGACTTGGACAAAAGCCTTCAAACAACATATGCCATTTAAGAAAGAACTTGTGAAGAGAAAAACAGTATGTTTTTCTTCTTTCCCGATCTCAGCCTTGCAACTCAAACCAAGCATAAAGAATTGGCAGTGGCTTTTTGTTTTTTTATAAAGCCTTCCTATGATGAGAGATTAAAAACTCAAATGTGTTCCCAGCCAACAGAAGACTGGTTTGTAGCATGATGAGCAGATATATTAATTTGGGGCTCAGCAGCAGTGTAGTGACTTGTGGGTAAAATACAATGTGCTCTTTGGGAAGAGCTAAGGATGTGTGTCCAAGACACGAAGACACTGGGAGAGATTTGGAATCTGTGCATCAGTACCCTTCTGAATGCCCAGTGGAAAAGAGGCAGAATCTTACCCAGAAGTCCTCAAATGGGGTAGGAAGTGTCATGGATACTTTATACTAGATAAAAATAATTAAGAAAGAAGAGGTATGTACTTTAAAATGAAGAGAAAGACAACTTCTTTTTTTTTTCACTACATAAAATCTATTTTATTTTTTATAAAATGTATAACACCGGCACCTACTTTTAAATCAATTAATTTATGAAGCCATTTTCTTTTGTAGAATACACATGGGCATTGAGACAGTTTAAACAAATGTAATGACTATCTACAAAAAATTAATTTTGATTATTATACCCCCCCCATACTTTATGTGTTTGCACACATAAAAGAAAATTACTTCTGAGCGTGACAGCAAGGTTAAAAAGTGGGCATGACAGCCAAGGTCACTGAGAAGATTCCAGCTCCTTTGGACACATTGTGAAGTTGTCTGTTTTGCACTTTTAAGAAACAGGTGCTGAGGGGAAGTGCAGCACAGGTGGCTAATTGGGGGCACAGCAGTGGGGATGTATGTTTGTGAAAGATAAAGGAGGGAGCAAGCAGAATGGGCTAGGGAAAGCCTACAGGCTGAGTTGTGGCTCTGACCTCCGTGAAAGAGAGTGGCCTGGGGGGGTCCAACAATTCCAGCCAGCTTCATAGGGAGCCCCAGAGCAAAGGTAACTGGCTAGTGCTGGAGTCCCCAACCCCGCGGGGCGTACTGTTCATGTTAGGAGCCAGGCCACACAGCAGGCAGTGAGTGGGGAGTCAAGCAAGGGTAGCTTCATCCGTATTTACACCCACTCCCCAGCTCCTCATCACCCACCTCACCACCTGAGCTCCATCTCCTGTCCCATAGCAGAGGCATTTGATCCTCACAGGAGCACAAACCCTGCCATAAACGCACATGTGGGAGCTAGGTCGTGTGCTTCTTATGAGAATCGAATGCCTGATTATCTGAGGTGGAGATGTGATGTGCTCCAGTCGGCCTGAAACCATCGCCCACCTCCCATCCCCTGTCTGTACGAAAATTGTCTTCCATGAAACCGGTCCCTGGTGCCCAAAAGGTTGGGGACCGCTGAAGAGGAGTCCCTAGTGGGCACCAGCAGGCAGTCCTTAGTGCCCTGCCATAGTCGGTCACTGGCTGGAGATTTCCCTGGGAAGACTGCTGCCTCAGCTTAAAAGCTGAAGAGGATGCCGAAGCAATGCAGCTAGACGCTGTCAGGAAACTGCACGCTGTGCGTCTGTGCGGGTGAGTGGGAAGCTGTTTCTAAAAGGCGATATAAGCAGGGAAACTCCATGGCAGCTGTGTGTTATGGCCTTAAACTCTCTGGTAGTAAATGAGCTGAAAACCTAGCAGACATTGTAGAAAATAAATGCATAATGTGTTTGCTGAAACACATCTCTTCTTTTTGTAGATGGAGTTTCACTCCGTTGCCCCAGGCTAGAATGCCACAGCCTCTCTTAGCTCACAGCAACCTCAAACTCTTGGGCTCAAGCAATCCTCTTGTCTCAGCCTCCCAAGAAGCTGTGACTTCAGGTGCCTGATACAACACCTGGCTAGTTTTTCTATTTTTAGTAGAGATGAGGTCCCCCTCTTGTTCAGGCTGGTCTCAAACTCTGGAGCTCCAGAAATCCACCCACCCCAGTTTCCCAGAGCGTTGGAATTATAGGCGTGAGCTGCCATGACCAGCCTTGCTGAAACACATTTTATAAACAAACCCATAGAATATAAAAATAAAACTTATAAATAAAAATCTCTTTATCCTTGTTTTTGAAATGGTACTGTTATGCCTATTTAAAACTTTTTTTCTTATATCAGAAGTTCCCCAAAGAATTATATTAAAATCAAACAGGCATAACAACGAACCATTGGAAAATGAAATTTTAAAGGTGCCATTTATGACAGTAATGTAAAACATAAACTAGCAAATCTCACAAAGATATGTAAAACGTCTCCAGAAATCACTAAACTTTGCTGAGAGAAATTAAAGAATTAAATAAATGGAGAGAGAAACCATCCCTGTGGATTACAGCACTGTATTTCTGAGATACCCATTCTTTCCAAATTTATCAATAGACATAATGCAATCCTAGCAAACTTAAAAAAATACTTTATTGAGGCAAAATTAATATACAATTAGATGCAGACATTTCGAGTGTGCACGTCAATAAATTATGACACGATATGCTCTAGTGTATCTACCACTGCAAAGTATAAAACATTTCCACTATTCCAGAAAGTTCTCTCCTGCCCTTTTGCCACCAGTCACTTCTCTCTGCATGCAGATCAGGAAACCACTGGTCTGCTCTCTGTCTTTTCTAAACAGTCATATGAATGTAATAAAAAAGATGTGTTTCACTGCAAGATGTTTTGGAAATCCATTCATATTATTGCATGTTTTAGTAGCTGATTGCTTATTGTATGAATACACCACAATTCATTTATCTAGTCACCTGTTGATGGATATGTGACATTCTCCACTTGGGGGCTACTGTGAATAAACATTTATTTACAACTTTTGGGGTACTCAACCACAACACTATTGACTGTAGAGGAAAAAAAATCTTTTTGGGGGGGGTGCTGTCTCGTGTAATGTAAAGTGGTTAGCAACGTCCCTGGCTTCTACCTGCCAGATGCCCATAGCATCCTCCAGTTACAACAATAAAAAATGTCTCCAGACAATACTGAATGGCCTGCAGGGGCAGTGGGCATTCGTACTCATTGTTCTTTGGTAAATACCTAAGAGTGAATTTGCTAAGTCGTAGTGTGTTTAATGTATGAGGAGCTGACAGTTTCCCAAAGAAGTCCATTTTCCACTTGCACCAGCAATATATGCTCCACACACTTCTCCACATTTGGTCCTATCCATTATTTTCATTTTAACAATTGTATTTAAAACGAATTGTTTTAATTTAATAATGAATGGTGGCATGGAGCATCTCTTCTTATGCTTACTAGCAGTATATTTACCTTTTCATGAAGTATAAACTGTTTAAATCATTGTTCTTTTAATTGCAGTTTTTCTGGGGACCCTTTGCATATTCTGCATACGACTCCTTCATCAGATGTATTTATTTTAAATATTGTTCCAGTCTGTGGCTTGTTTTTCACTTCCTTAATGGTGTCTTTTGAGATGAGATGTTTAATTTATCAAAATTTTCTTTTGTGGTTAGTCCTTTGAGTATTAAGAAAAAATGCTTTGTTTTTGTTTTCCCAAGTTTATGAAGATATTCTCCAGTGTTTTCCTAGAGAAGCTTTGGGAGGGTTTATACTTGAACCCTGATCTGTTGTGAGTGTATTTTTATGAGTAAGATAGAAGTGGAAGTTCATTTTCTTCCCTTTGGATATTTAGTTGTGACATCACTATTTGTTAAAACGATTTTCCTCATTGTTGTCTTGACAAACTCAGTTGACTGCTATGTGTGAATCTATTTTTGGACTCTGTCTTCTGCTCCATTTATCTAATTGTCTATTGTAGTATTTATCAACCTCTTTTATTATCATCTCCCCAAGGAGCCATTCTCGATGTGTTTATTTCTCATTGCCCCTCCACTCCATGAACATTTTTCCTAACATTTTATTGTGGTAAAATATACATAACATAACTTTTACTATTTTAGCTCTTTTAAAATGTACATTCCTGTTGTTATGCAATGATTGCCACCATCCGTCTCCAGAACTCTCCATCTTGCCAAGCTAAAACGCTGTATCTATGAAGTAGTAACTGCTCATTTTCCACTCCCTGCGCCCCTGGCAACATTGACTCTGTAATTTTAAACACTCTAATTACCTCATACAAGTAGAATCATACAGTATTTGTCTCTGTGCGATTGGCCTGTTTCCCTAAGTATCATGTCCTCAAGGTTCATCCATGTTGTAGCATATGTCAGAATGTCCATCTTTTCAGAGAAGGAATAATATTCCCTTACATGTATAGCTCACATTTTGTTTATCCATTCACCTGCTGATGGACAAAGGGTTTGCTTCCACATTTTAGCTATTATGAATAATGCTGCTATGCACATGGGAGTACAAATATCTCTTAGAGCTCCTCCTTTCAGTTCTCTTGAGTACATATTCAGAAGTAGAATTGCTAGATGATATTCTTTTGTTTATATAGAGGCAAGGTCTTACTAAGCTGCCCAAGCTGGAGCGCGGTGGTTATTCACAGACATTATCACAGGGCACTGCAGTCTGAAACTCCTGGCTTCAAGTGGTCCTCTCACCTCAGTCTTCTGAGTGGCTGGGACCACAGGCACATGCCACCATGACTGGCTGGTAATTCTATTTTAAATATTTTGTAGAACAGCCGTAATGTTTTCCACAGTGGCAGTATCATCTTACATTCCCACTGATAGGGCACAATGGTTCCAATTTTTCACATCTTTGCACACATTTTTTATATTCTGTTTTTTTTTTTTTAGTAGCCATGCTGATGGATGTGAGATGGGATCTCATTGTAGTTTTTATTTGCATTTCCTAATGATTAGATGGATAGTATCTTTCCTTGTGATTATTGCTCCTGTGTATATTTTCTGTGGTGACATGTCTTTTTGAATACTTTGCCCATTTCTGAAGAGTTGTTTTTTATTGCTGAGATTTTGGTACATTGTATGTTCTGGATATTTATCTTTTATCAGATATGTGATTTACAATATTTTCTACCATTCTATGGATGGTCTTTTTACTCTGTTGGTAATGTATTGAAAACATACAATTTTTACATTTTCATGAAGCTCATATATTGAATTTTTTCTATTTTTGCTGATGTCTTTGGTGTCACATCCAATAATTCTTTGCCAAGGTCTAGGTCATGAGGTTTTGTCCTATATTTTCTTCTAAGTCTTTTATAGGTCATGGCTCCATTTTGAGTTAATGTTTGCATATGCTGTTCTGTAAGGATCCAACTTTGTTCTTTACCAGGTGGATATCCAATTTCTTGAGAATACTGCCTTTTCTCCATTCCCCAATGAATTTTAATATCAGAGAAAAATATCTGTTTACATACTGTGTGTACATATCTGCTTTATGTATGATAAGAATAAGAGGTTTCTTTCCCCCTTCAAGACCAGTTTCAATCCCCTTGAGAGTGTGTCACTGCTGTTGAGAATGTATAATCTATTCTTACACTAACACCACACTATAGCTTTATAGTATTTTGAAGTGAGGTAGTATAAATCCTCCAACTTTGTTCTTTTTAAAAAAATTACATTGAGTATTCTATATTTTTTGCTTTTACAACAAATGTGAAAATCAACTTGTCAATATTTTTAATTGGTGGTGAGATTTTACTACTAGCTATGATGGACTAAACAGAGAAAAGACTTACTTTTTTAACTAAAGCACATGGACAAGTGGACGAAATACATAAACAACTTTTTCCCCCAGGCAAGGGACAACTGACTGTGGTTCCAGAGAGGGAAAATAAGTAAACTAACCATCTCAACTGACTACTCTGAGGCACACTCTGAATTGCAGGCCAAGAGAAAAGATTTCCAAAGGAGCACAGTAACCTTGCTGAGCTGAAGAGACAGAGAGGAAAGGTAAGGGAATGTGATGTGGCCCGAAGGAAGTTGTGGAGAAGAATTTGAGAAGAGGCAGCTAAACAGGAAAAAACCTTCAGGAATCACCATAGAGTTTCCCTTGTGTTTTTGCAAAATACTAAAACCTGCACCCATAAAATTAAACTCTGAGCTCCTAAAAAGAGGAATATACCATGATCCAAACTGCTCATAATTCATACAGGGCTTGATATTGTTTGAGTTCCCACCAGCCATATTGGAAATTCCTCTTTGGTTGATCAGGACATTCAACAGAGCTCACAGAAGGATCACATTTTTCACCATAGTGCTAAATTATCCCTATAGTAGTGGCTACTCTAGATGCACTCTAAAATTTCTTTAGAACTGTTCTCTTAAGGATCAAGGTAAAATGAAAATAACAGTCTATCAAATCAAATCCAACACCCTTTAAAGAAAGACAACAAAAGCCAGCCCTATGCAATGTTAACATCTATGATAAATGGCAAGCAAACAAAGATCCCTAGACAGGCTAAAATCAGGGGCCAGTGATTACAAACAGTGACTCCAAAAGCGGGAGGACAGAACAAGGCAGCTGGGTCTGCCAAGCTTCTCTATGGCTAATAGAGAAGAACTGGGCTAGTGGTAACCCTCAGCCTTGGTTGTAGATTAAAAACACCTGGAACTGAGAAACAGGAGCCGGGCAAGATGGCCAACTGGAAGCAGCTTCTGACAGAAAGGAAAGATAACCTCCAAAAACTGCCCAATTGAGCTGAAGACTGGGAACCCAGTCGAGAGAGAGAGAAGTGATAACTGCAGGTCACCTCTGAGGCAAGTTGCGACTTCAAGAAACCAAGCTTCATGCAGAAAAACTGAACTAAAGTTTTTCGCCATTCTGAACTTCCAGGAAACCCTTCCCCCCTTACCTGATGCACCAAAAGCCTGACCACTGCTGAAACTGAGGGAGGAGGACTTGAGCAGCGCCCACCCTCCCAATTTGCCAGACCAGGCGGCCCACCAGGTAAGAGACTCCGGGGCCCCACTGAGCCCCCACCAGCCCCCAGGCAAGGGACACCACAGGGACCCCCAAGCAGCTCTGATACATGCCCCACCGGACCTCAGCCCACTGCCTGCAGCACCCAGGAACTCCTGGGCCTTGGCCTGCCACCAGCAGCAGCCAGAAAGTCTGCCAGTTCTCCTGTGTGCCCTGCCCAGGCTTGGCTCGCAGCCTTCTGGGACCCCCGCCCAGCTCCTATCCGTGCCTCAGGACTGTAGCCCACAGTAGTCAGGAACTCCACTCAGCCAGGACCCCCATTCAGCTGGGATCCCTGCTCGGCCCCCATTGGCACCCCGTTGGGCCTTGGCCCGCTGCCAGCAGCAGCCAGGAAGTCCACCGGGACTCCTGTGTGGTGCAGATCTGTGCTCCGCCCAGCCTCGGCCCACCCACTGAGACCCCCAGCAGGGCTCCGATCTGAGCCCCAGGCCCACCACCCACAGCAACCAGGAACTCCACTCCACCGGGACCCACGTGCAGTGCCCATCTGTGCCCCAACCAGCCTCGGGACTCTGCTGGGCCTCGGCTGGCTGCCTGGCCTGCTGTGGCCAGGGACTCTGCTGGGACCCCCTGGCTGGGCCTCTCCTGGCCACCCACACTAGCCAAGGACTCCGCCAGGAACCTGCCAGCCTCTGCCTGCCTGCCCGGGCCAGGAATTCTGGGAGCCACACAACCCGCCTCCTCCCCTACCCTCTCTGCCTCCGTACTGGCCTTGCCCATCTGGTCAGGGACTCAGGAGGCTATGTGACCTGTGCCCTCCCTCCAGAGCCCTCCTCTCAACCAGAGACTGCTAGAGACACTGGCTCCCTTTGCAAAGGCCACCAGGTGCACCATCCCACACCCTGCTGCTTGATCTGGGCGTGCCACACTCTAGAGCTGCTCCCACAGCCAGAACTCCCTGGGTGGGGCAGTCCCAGAGGAGCTACACAGGGTAACTCCCTACAAAGATCCAGCAACAACAGAGTGATCCTGCCGGGGTCTGATCTGGGAAAGATACCTCCCTAACTCTGAGGAGGGTCATAGGCAACAGTGAAAAATAATCATGAGGTGGAATCAACAGAAAAACTCTGGCAATATGAATAATCAGTGTAGATCAACTCCCCCAAGGAACGACAAGGTAGATACAGCACAAGATCCTTTGCATAAGCAAATGGCCGAGATGTCAGAAATCGAATTCAGAGATGGATAGCAAATAAGATCAGTGGAATGGAGGAAAAGATGGAATTAGAATTTCAGGCAGTAATCCAAAAGATGACCCAAAAGATGTCTCAAGAATTCAATGAATTCAAAGACAAAATGACCAAAGATTTTGACACATTGAGACA
>CAUYRH010093233.1:0-23737 GCA_963574655.1 Perodicticus potto
ACAGCTAAACCCGTTTTCCTGGTGACTGACACAGTTCTCCCTTCCAAGTTGGAAGCTATCTGGCTGGCTGCAATGGGAACAACAAAAAATAATGAAGAAGTCCTTAGCACGGCACCCATGCAAAACCCGCTCAGGCCCTGAACCCTGACCAGCAGCCTACTCACCTGGGTGCGCAAAAGCAAGAAGCAGGGCCAGCGCCCACTGCATGCTTCCTTCCTGGGACTTAGACAGAAAGAACCCGATCATCAAAGGTGCCATAAACATATAGAGAATTACTTCTGCCGGAGCAGAACACCCTCAAACCCCAGATCCACTCAGAAAGAAAGTGATTCCAGGGGGTAAGAGGTGGGTGGGAGCTGGTCCTGTTGACTGAGACGCAAGCACAGAGAAGAGACTGAGCATCTGCCTTGGAAACTCCAAGCTGCTCAGTCAGTGGGGGCGGGGCCCTGGGAGGCCCGGGAGCAGCCCCGCCCATTCTGCTTCAAGCCTCTTCTCCAGCGCCGCCCTGTGGCAGCTGAGAGTAGCCCTCTCCAGAAGGGAAGGAAGGAGCATGGGGAGGTGGGAACTGGGGCAGGTGGAGGGCAGGGATGGCAGGAAGCTGGCCTGGGTGCGGAGTGCCTGGGCCCTGTGTGGTGAGCAGTCCTGAGTCAGGTTGCCTCCCTGCACTCCAGTGTTTCAACGTGTTACAGCCCCTGTCTTGGTCTGGTCTTGTGCTAAGATATTATCACCCTCAATCATGTTCCTTTGTTACATCTGTAAGTTCATTTTCAGGAAAGCACCACCAGAATCTGGTTTGAACATGCTTGAATAGAGGAATGAGGAACAGAGTTGTTGGTCTGCATCTAACTCTACTGAAAGGTAAAAATATACGTGTGCATGGCAGGGCAGACAGAAAGAAATGCAAATATATTTGTTAGTACATTTCTGTTCATCCTCAATTTAAAAAGTGCCCTCCAGTAGCATTTTGAGACTTAGAAAGAATAAAAAAACAAAAAGCACAGGCCGTGATGCCATGAAATATTAATACATACTTAAATTTAAAAAGTATCTTTGGCTTATTTGAACAAACTTACCTGGGCATCCTCTGGTTATGTGGTAAACTTATGCTCAGAAGCTACATGGTATCTTCAAGATGCTTGGATTGATAGCTGGAATAGTAGATGTCAAAGAATTAGAGTAGATGATGTAAAATTACCTATAGAGATATGCCCCACTACCGTAGGCCTATACAGATATGCCCTGCTATTGTAATACATGTGTTTGGATTTACGTTTAAAATGCTCAAAAGAGATACCAGGAAGAGATACCAGGATGTACCAGTGGATGTAGCTGGTACTGTGTTGAACACCACAAGTACTTGGTTTGGAGGACTAGTTTCTATTAAGAGTGAAATGGTGCCCCCTTTGTAGCCAAGATCACACAGGATGTTTCCCAAGTCTTTGATGTAACTTGAAATCTCCATACACCCTGAGGACCACAGTCCTGCAAAAAAACTGAGATGAATTATACTATACAAAAAATATTATCCAAAATCTTCGAGAAACTAATCTGACCTGGGATATTGTCCTACTTAGAGCTGGAGTGGCCCCTAGAAGTCCGCACAGGTTGACCCTTCTTGTTCTGTCACTCTAAAGTAAGAGCCCCAACAGCTTACTTGTTAAAGAATTAGATATCATTAAATAAATACAATCTGCAGGTCTCACTCTAGCTGCTATTCATGAGTTTGCTTCCAGCAGGTTGTTGTTCCTGGTGGATGATCGCATCTGGCCTGGGGATCTGTTTAATCTGCAGAAATCCTGACTAACAAGGCCCCAGTGGGAGGCCCTACGAAATCTTTCTTGTGGCAACTCCTCTGTCAAAATTGATGGAGTCAAACCCTGGATCCAGCACAATTAGGTGAAGCCAGCCCTGTCATACTCTTGTCCCAGCAAGAAAAGCCAAGGGAAAACTTTGGGCTCTCAGGAGTGGAAAAGTGAGCCTCTGTCAGACCTTAATATCTTTTCAAGGGAAATCCGTGATAAGGAATGCCTTTTACTTTTTAATGGAGGTGAAACAATATGCTCTCCTGATTGTTATCATCATAAGAAACTTTACCCTTGTTATTGCTCTCTGTAGAAGGTTGAGATACCTACCCCCACTTTCCTTCCCTCCAGTTGCATAATCCATACACTTGTTTTACTGTTGCATTGATTATCATTATTACGGGAATCTTTGCATTCTAGACACCTCACATCACTCAGGAATAGTTCCTCGTCTCCCTCTATTTAGACATTCCCAGCACCCAGGCTTACCAATAAAGCTTATCAGGATGCCACCTTTTGGTGCTGTGACCTTAGCCACCCTTTTACCCTTCATTCTTTTGTCACATGGCCTAGAATGGCATAAAAACACAGTAGTTAAAACTATCCAGAAGTATTACAACAGGTCAAAATCCATCTGTCTGTTAGATTTGCAAGCATTTATCCAAATCCAAGCAACAAAAACATCTGCCATCTCTTACCCCATTACTGATTTTGTAGATGTCCCTGGCATGAGTCCCCACTTCACTGTTCCTCCATCCTTAACCATGTTTCAAGTTCAGTTGATCACCCATCGGGGTCCCTCTACCCAATGTGTTGACTTGTCCCAAGCAGGGACAAAGAACACTGGCAGATTTGGTCACAGGAAATATTCCAAGTCCTATTTACCAAAAAGATGCCAAAACTAAATGGGTAACTATGAAAGTTTTGGGACAGACTTCATTGTAGTCCATTACTTCAATTCCAAGAAACAACAGTCAACAGCATCCTTTCTGACTCACTTGTGCAAATTTCAGCTTGCTCGGCTTATTGGCGATGGCAGAAGGGCTTCATTTGTTTCTACCTGTGCAAATATTGTATTTCTTGATTTTTGTATATCTCAAAACTTTTCTAATGACCTGTGTAATAGCAACTACATTTTTCAACACATATCATAAAAGGTTAATAAAAAATTAATCTCTCCAAAATGGTTTATAATAATTCTTACAAAAGAAAAGAAAAGATTAATACTCAAATGGAAGACTGGGCAGGAAATATGAAGAAGCAATTCCCACTAGAAATATCAGCGACCCGTAACCTTATGAAATAACTTTAGCACCCTTTACAGACAGGAAATGCAAATGGAATCAACAGATCTCATTTTCTGAACCACGGGGCTTGAGTTGAAATCTCTTATCACATCAAAGTCTAAGACCTTGGGAATGTTTTTTAACTTCTCCCTGCCTCAATTGCTCATCTGCCAAATTCACTAGCAATTTGAAACCTCCTTAGGTTTCTGTGAAGATTTTAAAAACTGTGTGTAAAGTGCTTACTTCGGTAACTACCAAAGAATGAGTACCCATATTTATCATTCACTATTGCTTTTTCTTTCATAATTATTAAATAATATTCCATGTGGATAAATGATATATGCACCATATAATGCATGAGTAAAAACTTTAGGTGAAATTATATGCATTTCTTGATAGATAATCATGAAGTGCAGGCACGTATTCAATTAAGGCCAGAAAATAGAAAATAAAGGATTAAAATGCATAAAATCAGAATATCAAAAAAATTAAGTAGGCCCAATACAGGCTGCGCATATGCAAATATTTTAAAATATTTATTTAAAAGTGGACGACTTCTTGTTAATGAATAAGAAAAAGTGAATACATTCCATTAGGTGGACAAAAGTATTGTCACCTATACTGTAAGGGAGAGAAGCAGAAAGAGAAATCTGGAATGGAAGTGAAAATCTCAGATGCATCGCCTTTTATAATTTTGATTTCAGATCCATGTAAATATATTACTTATATAATACAAATATAGAATAAAATAAAATAATAAACCCATTCCCAAAATATGAGCATACAAACTGAGCTACATATCAAAGGTGGCATGAACATATTTTTTGGAAACAGTATTTTGGCAGTAAATCCTAAAACCATATATAGAGAGAGGATGAGAATGAACTTTCAAAGCAAGCCAGCAAGCAGAAAAGGAGAAAGAGAGAGAGAGGAAAGGAAAGCTGGATAGAGGGAATCTCAGAACGCATAGCCCCCCCAGTCAGCCAGCCTGGGCCCTTTCAGTGGGGAGTTCCAGCCATTCACTGACACCTATGGTGGTGTTCTGTCCCTCCTGGTTTATGAAGGTCTGTTATTTAGATTTATCACTTGTACCGTTGTGGAAGCTAGACTCTGTCCTTCAGTTTCTGGGGGTCTTTACTTTGGTGGTGGTCCACTGTGATGGTCAGTGTAAAGAACGGGTCTGAGTGCTTCCTGCAGAGTTGGTCTTGTGATGAATTTCCCCAAAGTTTTCTTGTTAGCAAAAGATTTGATTTCTCCATTGACTATGAAGCATAGTTCAGCAGGACACGGAATCCTGGCCTGAAAATGGTTTTGCTGGAGAAGGTTAAAGACAGATGACGGCTCTTGGAAAAGCAAGTACCAATGGACTCACTACTGATATGATAGGAAGAGATAGATAACTACAGGCCCACAGGAGAGAAAAACACAATTAAATTCAAGTCAGGGGGAAGGGGAAGATAGGAGGGGGGTTGGTAAGCTCTCACCTAACTGGTACAATGTAAGGGCATGCGGCACACCAGCTGAGTGAGGGGCTCAACTACAACTTGAACTTTGCCTAACAAATGCAAACAAGGTAACTTAATGGTTTGTACCCTCATAGTAATCTGAAATTTAAAATGCATAACCTAGATCTAGTGTGGTTAGTGGTAATCATAGTATTGCTTCGACTGTTATAAACACAATGAAAAAGACCATTCCTGGCCATGATTTCAGAACAATGATTAAGTAAATGGATCAGTACAACTAACCTGGCCACGATGGTCCCCAAGTCTACTAAGAAATTCTCAGAGCCCTTGCCTGCGCTAGGCAGCAGAATGGATAGGCCTCCACTGCTGTAGGGGAGGTGAGAGAACCAAGCTGTGAGCCAGGGCGCTGAAGGAGGCCTGAAGGAGGCAGCTCAGTCTGTAGGGGAGTCTTGCGGGTGGGGTCGGGGACAGCTGCTGACAGGGGAGTGGACTGTAACAGGGGGGTTAGGACTTGAGCTCAGGGTTTCTCTTTGCTCAGAATTCAGTGCAGCAGGGGCAGGAAGTGAGGCAGGGGCTGGTTTATCTTGTGTAGCAGGAGCAGCCACAGCACGGTTTTCAGTGTGGCACAGGGCAGGTCTGAGTCACTGTGCCTGATCCAGGTGGCACAGTAATACACTCCAGAGTCACTGGCTTCCAGATTTCGCAACAGCAATTTAAAACTCCCCTTAGTGACTTCATAAGTATTGTACTTCCGTATACTGACACCTGATTCCACCACCTTCTTAGAGTTAAGGAAGTCATAGTAGAGAAGGCGCCGTGGGGCCTTGCCCTCCTGGAAGAGGTACCAGTGGATGTAGCTGGTACTTCGTTGAATATCACAAGTGATAACACAAGCTGACCCTGCCATAGTGGTGATCCATGGCATTGTCCCTTCCGAGATGGAGGATAGCTGACCAGCTGTAATGGGAACAACACAAAATCATGAGGGACTGCTTATTTTGGCGCCCTATACCAAACAAACAAACTCCATGAGCATCAACCCGTGCAATACTTACCGGAAAGCCAGCAGGTTAGAAGTAAGGCTATGGCCCACTGCATGCCTTCCGCTCTTGAGCCTGAGAGCAAAAGGGACCAGAGGATAAGAGGAACAAGACCCCCTCTAAAACTCAAACCCAACTGGAGAAAGTGATCCCTAGGAGAGGAGGCAGTGCTTGGGAGCTGGTCTTCCTGACTGAGACCCAGGCAGAGACAACTGAGGATCTGTCAGGGAGGACCCCAAGCTGTTCATACATAAGGGGTGGAGCCTGAAGGACCTGCAGGGAAGCCCCTGTTTCTCAGCTTCAACCCGCCTCTCCAGCGCCCTCCTGTGGCAGCTGAGAGCAGCCTTCTCCAGAAGAGAAGGCAGAGGCTTGGGGAGCTCAGGACTGCAGCAGGTGGAGGGCAGGGATGGCGGGAAGCTGGCCTGGGTACAGAGTGCCTGGGCCCTGTGGGGTGAGCAGCCCTGAGTCAGGCTCCCTCTCCTACAGTCCAGAATTTCAATATGTTATAGCTGCTGCCAGGGACTTGTGCTGAAGCTTCTTTATTATCACCCTGAATCACCTTCATCATTTGTAAGTATACTTTAAGGAAATCATTGCCACCACTCTGATAAATGCCCCAAATTGCTTGATTATAAGGATTATAAGGAATTAGGAAAAGGTACATTGGTCTGCATTTGACTCTATTCATAGGTAAATGGATGGGAGAGAGAGAGGCCAATCCATTTGTTAGAGGATTTCTGTTCATCCTTAATTAAAAACATTCTCTCAAGTAGGGTTATTTAGTTAAAAAAAAAAAAAGAATCAAAAGTATATGCTATCATCTCATGCAATATTTGATTCATACTTAAAGTATTTGTTGTTTATCTGAAATACCAATTGACCTGGATATTCTATATTTTATTAGGCAACCAAACCCTCAGAATTTATATCTGCAAGTTACTTGTATTGACAGCCGTATTAATAGGTGATCAAACAAGGATAGTGGATTGATGGTAAATTACAGCAAGGCCCACACAGATTCTCCCACTGCTTTAATAAATATGTTTGAATATATGTTTAAATGATCATACTAAGAAAGAGAATAATGTCCCTCTTGGTGGTTCCTTGGCCTTTCAGGTAATTTATTTTCTGCTGTCATAACAACAGGGAGGGCAGGAGTGTCTAGTTGGGCTCCTCTCTGCCTCAGGGAAACACAGAAGCATGAGGCTGGTACAGGGGCAGCTCTGAAGGCAAGACCTCCAGGTCCTTTGCAGGAGATAAGTTCAAGGAACTTGGAGCCTGGAATTACCTTGCTAGACAGAAGTCTGGCAGTTTAAAAATGAGAAAGGAGAAAATTGTCATCATACCAGAATGCAAAAAAAATTCTCAAGAAACTAATAAGAGAAATTAACTTCAGTGAAATCCAACTACAGCAATGAAAACAGGGCCATACTGGCCCTAGAATATAAAGCTGCGTTAAACATGGTGGAAAATCAGAAAAGAGATTCACATATAGGTGATGTCTTATCATATGATGAAATTATACATTCAGCTCAGTCAGGAAGTAATTGTTTATCCAATACACTCTCCTTTGAGAATTGACTAACCATATAGAAACAAATACTGCTGAAGTGCTGCCTTACCATGTACAGATAGAAATTTGGGTGATGGATTTGAATATGCTGAATCCAGCTTGCATCCCTGAATGAATCCTACCTCATCATGAAGAGTCATCTTTTCGACATGTTGTTGAACTCAGTATGCTAGTATTTTGTTGAGGGTTTTTACAATTATGTTTATCGGAGCTTGGCCTATAGTTTTCTCTTTGTTGTGTCTTTGTCTAAATCATGGTGATTTAGGCCTCATAGAATGACTTTGGGGATATTCCCTCCTCTTTGACTTTTTGGAATAGTTTACTTAGGATTGGTGTCCTTGTCTGAATGCTCGGCAGAAGTTAGCAGTGAAGCTATCAAGTGCTGGGCTTTTCTTTGATGAAGACTTTTTATTCCTGCTTCTGTCTTTTTACTTGTCAGCTTTTTCAGATTTTGGATTTCTTCCCGATTGAATCTGGGTAGGCTGTGTCCAGGGATTTATCAATTTCTTCTAGGTTTTCCGATTTATTGGCATGTAGTTGCTCCTCTAGTCTCCAATGGAGCCCTTGAATTTCTTCAGTATCAGTTGTCAAATCTCCTTTTTCATCTCTAATTTTGTTTGCTGGGGGGTCTTCTCTGTTTTCTTAGACTGGCTAAAGATGGGTCCATTTTGTTTATCTTATCAAAAATCAACTTTTTATTTCACTCAACTTTTGTATTTTTTGTTTCAATTTCATTTATGTGTGCTCTGGTCTTTATTATTCATTTTCTTTTACTAATTTCAGGTGTTGCTTGCTCTCATTTTTCTAATTTTGGGGGTGTTTTATTAGGTTGTTATGTGAAGTTTTCTACTTTTCAATGTACGCATTTATTGCTATACACTTTCCTCTTAGTTCTGCAATTTCTATATTCCCCAAGTTTCAATATGTTGTGTTTTCATTTTTTCATTTGTTTCCAGAAATTTTTAAATTTTCTTCTTGATCTCCTCATTGACTCACTGGTTATTCAGGGGCAAATTGTTTAATTTCCAATGTGTTTGTATAGTTTCCAGTTTTCCTCTTGTCATTTTATTATTATTATTTTTTTTTTTTTAGAGGCAGTCTCACTTTTTCCCCCTTGGTAGAGTGCCGTAGCATCACAGCTCACAGCAACCTCCAGGTCTTGGGCTTAGGCGATTCTCTTGCCTCAGCCTCCCGAGTAGCTGGGATTACAGTGTTTCCAATTTCAGCTAAGCTACTCTGTAACATTCGTAACTGCTTATATTCCACTGTGAGGAATGAGATACAGTTTAAAGATCAAGGAACTGGACTGAGAAGCAGGATGCAAGAGCAAACAACAGGTGTGACCACGAACACAGCAACCAAAGGAGAAAATTAAGTCTCAAGGTCTCTGCAGGCAGATATGCTGAGGCCATAGCCACGTTGGGACCAGGGGAGAAAGAAGCTGTTCTTTTGACTCCATGAGAATGTTTCTCTTTTACAGAAAGCCAGCTGCAGTACTGTTTCCAGCTTCTAGCAGGGGGCTCATTAAGTGCTCTTGAGACCTTTGTATAGGCTCTGAGGGAGGGGGAGAGGTCAGGCCTCCGCAAGACATTTCTTGCCTTCTTTTTCAAGGTCTGTGCTGTCAAGTTCAACAGACTTTAGAGGCTCCGGATAGGAAGTGTGGCCTCCCTGTGTATATGCTCTCTTCAGCATCCACCTCATCTGTCTTCCCTTTATTCCTTTATTCCCAATCTGCATTCCCTCACCTATATTTAATATAAATTTTCAAGAAAAATCCGGTTTATGTATGCCTAAAGGAGGCACTTTCCGCTGCCTCTGCTTCCTCCGTTTTGTCCATATCTCCACCCACATCGTAGGACCCAATGTGTTTATAGGACAGTTCTAACAACATTTCAAGGTGTAGATAACCACAATCTTTTAGAGAACAGAAAACAAATAAATCTCTGGGACTCTTTTTAATTCAGAAAACCAGGAAAAGACAACTTAAGAAAAGGACAATTGTGAGTCCATCTTTTTTAACCATACATGCAAAACTCTCAAAATATTAGCAAATTCATGCTCATAATAAAAGGACCAGGCAAAGGTTATCTTACAAATGCAAGAATAGTGTAACAGCAGATAATCTACACATTAAAAAAAGATAACAAATTTCACATTAACAAAAGCATAGAAGTCATTCAATACTGATTCATAATAATAAATAAATTGATCATGGTAAACTCAAAACAAAAATTAACATAGAAATTTGATAAAGTCATCTTCTAAAAATTTATAGCAAGCCTGATAAAATATCAGAATTATTTCCATTTAGTTTAGGAACAAGAAAACATGTTCACTATCATTGCTAACATTCATAACGTTTCGGAGAATCAAAGGAGCCCAGATAACGTAATAAGATAATTAGCCCTTAAGAAGAAGGAGACAAAGGTGTAACTTGCTGCTCAAAAGAGTAGCAATTTAAAGAATGCAAATTAGTATGATAAGGTATTTAGTAAACCTTTTTTATTCTCAGAGATCAATACAGACAAATTGATAGCACTTATACATAATAGCAATAAACCATAAGAAGTATATTTAAAAAGTCATCATCTGCAAAAAAAATATGAGGTGCCTAGTAACGAGCCTCACAAAAATGAATGTAAGAACTTTTTAGGGAAAAATATAAACCCTCGGTAAGAAACATAAACTAAAATCTGAATAAATAACAACGTATACAATGGAACAGAGGGAAAGATCTGCTACAGTAAGGCTCTTAAGGATGAAACACAGCTTCTCATTTATGATTGGGACTAAGCCCAAGATACCACTCATCTTTACCTTTTCAGAATATTGTACTGGAAGCCTGAACCTGGGCATTAAGGATACAATAATTAATAGAAGTTAGAAGGATTGTAAAGGAAGAAACAAAGTGTTTTTATTTGCAGGCAATACGATTGTCTATACAGAAACTCTAAAGAATCAATGAATACAATTAAAAAGTGTAAGCGATTTGGGGAAGATTCCTGGATGCAGTGCACACGTACCCTCTCGTAAGCAATTACTCTTCACCAGTAATGAATGAAATGTCCCGTGATGAAATTTAAAATATTGTCAGTCCTCCAAACAGCATGATGTCTCCCTTTTCTTTTCGTGGAATAATTTTAAAATGCTTAAATATTTCCCTATCTGGGAGCTACAACCCTTCTCCTATATGAATTATTACTTTAAACATACACTATTGATAATCTGGTTGCTCAACTCATGTGTATGTTAATTTTAATTATTCACAAAAACTAATCTGATAAACTCACTTCAGCTTATGACTTGGCTGTGTAAATGTTGGGGGCAGGGTTAGAGAGGAGCTTTAGCTGTTGGTTTAAAATAGAACAATTCGCTCAGAGGCCTGAGCTTCAAAAGAAGGGGTGAGTAGATACAATGGTTGGCTGAGCTACACCAATGACTTTTTCAGTACAACTCCCTGGGGTTCCTATACTCTCCAGGTTGGACACAGCGAGGGGAATATCAGTGTGTCCAAAAGATAACAAATCTCATACAGGCTTGATGTCTAGTTGAAGTATAAAATTTTCATTCCGACATTTCCCCTGAGTAGTGAATGTGCACCATTCCCAAACATGGTCTCTGGACAAGGAGTGGATAAATGACTCAGTACAAATAACACAATGGCCTCTTGAATGTCTCTGGTTAGAGGTCAAACCTACAGGCCTTTAACTATCCTAGGCAGCGGAGTGAATGGGCCTCACCAGCCCCTAGGAGAGATGAAAAGACTATGCTGTCAGCCGGAGGCTGGGCTAAGGCCTGAGAAAGGCAGGGCCCTTGGGTGGGGTTGGGGGTGTTTGTGGCAGGTGCAGGTGCTGACACAGGACTGGGATGAAGGTGAAGTCCAGGCAGAAAGTGAGACGGGGCTGGTCTATCCTGTGTACCAAGAGCAGCCACATGCAAGGTTTCCAGTGAGGCCCAGGGCAGGTCTGAGTCAGGTGACCCAGGTGGCACAGCGATACACTCCAGAGTCCCTGGCTTCCCAACTTTGCAGTGCCAACTTACAACTCCTCTCTACACCTTCACAAGCCTGGTATTTCCCTGGACTGAGTTTTGGGTCGACCACGGCCCTGCAGTCATAGTGGTAGTACAGAAGTACAGAAGGCCCTGCCCTCCTGGGAGAGGTACCAGTGCACATGCTTGGTATTTAGTCGAACATCACAAGTGACCCAGCTGGCTTCGTGAGTGACATCATTCTCCCTTCCAATTTGGAAGCTGTCTGACTGGCTGCAGTGGGAATGACAACAAAAATAAAGAGGGTTTCCTAAGAATGGCACCACCTACCTCCTCAGAAAAAAACAAAACACCTCACAGCATCTATCTCTGCAACCAACATACTCACCATGAAGCAAAGGACCTAGAAACAGGGGGAGAGCCCACCCCATGTCTTCCTCTCTGGGCTTTAGAAAGACCAGATGATAAAGGAGCAGAATAGCCTCTCAATACTCAGCTCCTACTCAGAAAAGAAGTGATCCCTAGGGCAGGAGACAATGGGTGGGAGCTGGTCTTCCTGAGTGAACCACATCAGAGAGAAATGAATTAACTTAGAAGCCTCCTAGCTGTTCACCCAGCAGGGCTTGCAGAGCAGACCTCCCCTCTGTTTCTGCTCTCTTCTCCAGCGCCCTCTTGTGGCAGGTGAGAGCAGCCCTCTCTAGAAGAGAACGGACCCAGGGAGCTCAGGACTGCAGCAGGTGAAGGGCAGGGATGGATGGCGGGAAGCTGACCTGCGGGCAGTGCGCCTGGGCCCTGTGGGGTGAGCAGCCCTGAGTCAGGATCCCTCCCCTGCACTCCAGAGTTGCAGTGCGTTACAGCTGCCAGGGCCTTCTCTTGTGCTGAAGGTTCCTTGTTATTGCCCTGAACACCTTCCTTTTCACATCTTCGAGTATACTCTCGGGAAGCCCCCCAAACTCTGATGAGCCTTGAACCTGCTTGATTAAAAGAAATTGAGAACAGATACGTTGGTCTGCGTTTAACTGTACTGAAAGGCAAAGGGAAGTGTTGTGTGTATGATACAGGTTAGTTTATTTGAGGATTTCAGTTCTTCCTCAATTTAAACGCCCCCGCAAGTAGGATGTGAGATTTGGTTAAAAAAAGAAAAATAAGCACAGGGTTCAGTCCCGTGAAATATTTTGGACATACTTAAATTAAAAATTCTGTTGTTTATCCAAATTTCCAGTTTACCTGGGCATCCTCTGATTTCTGTTTAACAATCATACCCTCAGAAAATGCTTTGATAACTATAATGTACTTGGGTTGATAGATGGTTTAATAGGTAGTCAAATAAGCATAGTAAATTGATGGCAAAAATTAAAGTGAAGCTTATACAGTTTTCTCCACTACTGTAGTCAATATGATTTTATATGTGTTTAAAATAATCACACAGAGAAGAACAATGTCCCTCAGTGTTTTGGCCTCTCAGGCAATTCATTTTCTGCTGTCACACACCCGGGGAAGAAAAAGGTGGGGACTCCAATCTCTCTTCTGCCTCAAGGACCACAAGTGCAAGGACGTAAGGAAGGACTTGGTACCTTACCACTTCCACATAGAGATTTAGGTGCAATAAATCTGAAAACAACAACAAAAAGAAAAACTGGGATTTAATCTTGATGAATTGCATTTAAGTTCAAGTGAAATTGGCCTGTCTGAGCCAGGCATGAAAAGTAGTGACCATAAGGAAAAATTGGTGGGTTTAATTAAATATATTTACCCTTGTACTCACTAAAAAATGCTGAAAATAAATAACAGAAAATGCAGAGAAAACGTATCAACATATTTGATAAAGAGTTAATGTCTTTACAATAACATGTAAGACTTCCTACAACCCATTAAGAAAAATTAACATCCTGTGGAAGAAAAGTCACAGAGCATGAAAAGAATTCACATAAGATGCGGTATAAATGGCCAATAAACTTGTGACCTAGTGCACCCCCCGGGACATGAGGATATATAAGTATATTTTACATGGCATGCAGCCCAGGATGGCTATGAATGGGGCCCAAAACAAAATCATAGTTAAAACATTATGAGAATTTTTTGTGAGGGACTTGTAAAATTAATAGAAGACAATACAATTGCCACCCCCAAACTCATGTTTAATGAAGTATCATTGTATGGTACACCAAGAAATTTACATCCAAAAGCTTTCAAAATTGATAACATCATGCAAATCTTCCATATTTTTATACACAGACCTTTTCTTGGCTCATCAGCTTTCATTAGTGTTTATGTATTTAATGCGTGGCCCAAGACAACGCTTCTTCTTCCAATGGACCAGGGAAGCCAAAATGTTGGACATCCCTGGGGTAAATGATTATGTGGAGTTTGGAAGAATCTTACGAAGGTGTCAGTAAAGCTGACGAATAATGTGTATTCATTCCACAGACGATTGGATAATGAATGGAATTTTCATAGGGCCAGTCTGGGCTGGGGAATGGGTAAGAAGAAGTGACTCCTGTGTAAACTATTACAGATCATCCTGGACTCAAACAGGAGTGGACGTCAGAGGAGACAGGAAACCAGAGTGGGTGGACTTGGGGTCCTCAGGTCATGAACTTGTGCCCTGTGCTGCTCACCAGCCTGGCAGGTGCCCAGAAAGCAGCAGCGTCTCCTGCCAGTGCTGTGGCCAGGGAGGGCGGGAAAGCTGTTTCCAGGGAAGCTGAGTGTGTCCCAGAAACCTCAGCCAAAGCTCCACGCCCTGCTTTTACCCACAGGCTCTGGGTATGCACTTCAGGAACCTGCTGGTTCTGGTTCTGATCCATCTCTGTGCAGTCCACATGGCTGCCTGGGAGTGTCAGTCATGGGGCCCCACCCAGTGGGAGCAGACAGAAAAGTGATCCGACACCCCACACACCAGCTCCTTCTCATTCAGGACAGAGCTGCCAAACAGGGACACCCTGGAGAGTTTTCCTTGAGAATTTGTATTTCCCTGAGAATGAATGTATTGCTCTTGAAAAGACAGAATTAAAGCTTGAGTCCAATCACTGCCTGCTAACAGGTGGTACGTTTGGGGGCAAGGTGCTATAAGTTGGGATAATCACACCCTGGATACACATCTCCGGTGTGTCAGGGATGGTACCAACTTGTTTGTTCTTAAAATAAATGCTGAGTTAGTCTTTGGTGCAATTTAATTCTTATAACAATGTAATCTTTCTACTAATACTTGAATGGAGGTATAATCAACCACATCTGACAAATGACATCACTGGAATCTTAAAAATGTTAAACTGATCAAGGTGACATGAAGTATATTCACATTTTGCATCTGAAATTGAGGGTTACTGTGGTTGACTAACTTAGTGAGGTCACCTGGGTAAAAAAGAGCATATCAAAAATTTGAACCAAACTGTCCAGTTTCCAGAGACTATACCCTAAGTAAAAGTAGAAAATGGAAACTGAGTTTAAGCTCAAGTCTAACAAATTCCCAAACCTATGCTACCACACATTTAATAAATACAGAATTCAATATAGAGGTTTCTTTTTAGTCTATAATAAAGTATAAGAGATCGGGAAGAAATTTCAGGAAGATTGCAAAACACAAAAGTAGTTCTCAGACGCCAGTAAGCAAAGAGCATGGAGATTCTTGAATAGTTTCATTCAATTAATTTTGGTGGACCTTTTTTTGAGGTCTTTTGTTTTTTAAGAAAAGTAGCAGAAATTTTTTCTGGGACTTCTCAGTTAATCGTCAATGGTCTTTTGTAGAAAAACTAATTTTTTAAGTTTATAACAGAAATCCTTAATCTATTAAAGATCAACTACCTTTTATTCAGACCCAAACATTGCTTATATGTATACTTTCTTTGCTAGCATGAAGTATATTCACATTTTGCATCTGAAATTGAGGGTTATTGTGGTTGACTAACTTACTGAGGTCACCTAGGTAAAAAAGAGTATATCAAGAATTTGAACCGAACTGTCCAGTTTCCAGAGACTGTGCCCTAAGTAAACTGCTTGGCTGTTTACGATTCAGGGCGTAGTTTCTGTCTTCCATGAGTTGTTACATTTTAATACAAAATAGGATGTTCTTATTACTTCGTATCTGTTTTCAATTGTCCTTAAAAGTACAGTATTTCATTGTATTTAGTTACTTGCGCAGATCTTTAGCACCCTCTCCTGGCCATTGGAGGTATATCATACATCTTATATTCCCGTATTTTGGAGTCCCAGTTAAGCGGAGTCTATTAAGAGCAAAGACTTAACACATTTAAAGGAAAAGCCATGGAATGTATTGGATGATTCCAAATACATGTATAATGTGAGTTCTAGTTTTAGAGACACCTCCTTGCAGGGCCCTCATTTCCCCAGCCTCAAAATGAGAGAAATGGGTGATGCTTTTAGCTTATTACAGTTCTAATTTATGATTCTGAATGGAATTGACTATCAAGATGCTGTAATACCATGTGTGACACATGGAGAATGAAAAACAGGTGCTTATCATTTCATTTTGGCTCAATAATGCATTTTGCTGATCCTTTGACATTGCTCTAGGAAAATTCTATTTGGAGTAGATTCCTTAATACTTATTTATGTATGGATGCCTTAATTTATTTGCTTGCCACTATGCTAATGAGGTTGGAGTAGGATCCTGAACCAAAGCACATTGCTTCATGCAGGTCTTCTGAATGTATATGTACGTAGCATAGGCAATGGCTTTGCCACCCAGCCTGCCACTGCACGAGGCCCATGACTTCAACAAACTGCTTTCAGGCCAGTGTAGAAGTAGCTCAAAAATCCCACAGAAGAAGGATGGGATTCTGAGGCTTGAAGAGACCGGTGGATGTGCGCACACATTTGCACGCACTCACACGTGCACACGGACACACATGCAATCCGCAGGAGAGGCTGAACTGTGCTGATTCTTACAGGTACTCGGTTCGGGCCTGTCCAGAAACAAGGGGAGAAGAGTTTGGGTAAATCTAAACACGCACACACAGAAAACTCTCTTGGGGATGTTTGTGATTTGACATTTGTCTGCATACCTGCCATGCTTTGTAATTTTTAAATGTTTTAATGTTTTGTGGTCTTTAACTATCACGAGGACTATCAACAGCATACTTAATGTGCCTTGTCTCTGAAGGTCATAGGATCGCCTACAATTCGAAAAATTCCTGGCTGAAAGATAGGTTCTCCTCCCTCATCTCATTTCCATATAACAGAGCTCCAGGAGGTCTTGGCTCCATGCCTGAATCTAGTGGTGTTTGCCAGTGCAGTGAAGAAGGCCGCCTTCAAGATGAGGCCACATCCAAGACCAAGGCTCAGTGGCCAAAGCCAGCTGGATGGTTCTGTGCTGCCAGAAAATGTACACAGATTTTCCCCAGAAGGAAAGTGTGACTATCCACTGAGCCCTGAAGGAAGTGAACACACTCCCTTTGGGTTACCCTGAACTTGATTTGCTAGTTGAAATTACTCTCTGAGATTCAGAGGCTATGTATGCTCTAAAATTATGTCTCTACGCTTAGCTATGAGGCTCCCATGAATTATTCCAAAATTCCTTTTTGTTTTTGCTTGGTTTTTATGCTCTTATATTTTTTTCTGTCATATTTCCCTGTGTCTGGCATACTGTCGCCGTTAATCTGTGCCAGCCATGTTATATGGTTTTGTTTATTTTATTCTTTCCTCCCCTTCATTCTCTGTTCCCATTCCCAACAGGTGCCCAACCTAGAGCAGCTGAGATATATCCTCAGAGGTTCTGTACGTGTGAAAACTACAATCATGCATCTCGTAACAACATTTGATCAAATGCAGACTGCATATACAAATGTCCCTTAAGATTATTATAGAGTTGCAAAATCCTAATATCCAATAATGTAGCTATCATCATGTCATATCACGGTGCCTTGCTCACATATTCATGACAATGACGGTAATAACAAGCCTACTGTGCTGTCACTCATATACCAAACTAACACATGTGGTTACGCACGCTACACAATATTAGATAATGATAATAATAAATGACACGTTGGTGGTTTATATATTTACTATACTATATTTTTTATCCTTATTTTAGAGTGTATTTCTTCCACTTATTTAAAAAAAGAAGTTAACTGTAAAAGAGTCTTAGGCTGTCCTTCAGGAGTATTCCAGGAGAAGACCCTGTTATCAGAGGAGACGACAGCTCCGTGCACGCTGTTGCCCCTGGAGACCTTCCAGTGGGACAGGACGTGGAGGTGAAAGACAGTGGCACTGACGATCTTTACCCTGAGTAAGTCTAGGATAACGTGTATACTTGTGTCTTAGTTCTTATCAAAAAATTTTATGTGTAAAATATAACTAAGAACACACATGGAAAACAGCTTAGAGAATAAGGATATAACTGGGCACCGTGGCTCATGCCTGTAACCCTAGCACTCTGGGAAGCTGAAGCAGGTGGATTACTTGAGCTCAGGAGTTTGAGACCAACCCAAGTAATAGTGAAACCCGTCTCTACTAAATAGGAAAAACTAGCTGGGCATTGTGGCAGGCTCCTGTAATCCCAGCTACTGGTGAGGTTAGGCAAGAGGATCCCTTGAACTCAAGAGTTTGAGGTTGCTGTGAGCTGTGATGTCACATCACTCTACTGTGGGTCTCAAAGTGAGACTCTGTCTTAAAAAAATAAAAACAAAGAATAATGATATAAAGAAAAGAATACTTTTTACATCTGTCCAATGTGTTTGTGTTATTACAAAAGAGTCAAAAAGTGAACCAATTTAAAAGTTTACAACGTTAAAAAGTTATAGTAAGCTCAAGTTAATTTATTAGTGAAGACTTTTTTTATTCATAAATTTGCTGTAGCCTGAGTGTCCAGTGTTCATAAAGTCCCCAGCAGTGTACAGCCATGCCCTGGGCCTTCCCATTCTCTCACTACTCACTCACTGACTCACTCAGAGTAACTTCCAATCCTACAAGCGCCATTCATGGTAAGCACACTACTGGCTATACTATTTCTTATTATTTGTTTTTTTATATATCTTTTTTTATTACTTATTATTTCAAAATATTAGGAAGCTATAAATATTTTTGTTACATGGATAGCTTTTGTAATGCTTGAGTCAAGGCTATCCATGTATCCATCACCCGAATAGTGTTCATTGTACCTGGGAGGTAGGATTTGGCCCCTCCCCACTTCCTGCCTCCTCCTGCTTGATTTCAATGACTTGTACTTCTCTAGGACAACGTGTTTGCCCATCAGTTAGTTCCAGATCGGCACAAAGTACAACTGGTGTTTGTTTTCCCACTCTTGAGATATTTCACTTAGGATACTGGTCTCACGTTTCATCTAAATTGCTGCAAAAGGCATTAATGTATTTCTTTTTATGGCTCAGTAGTACTCCAGGATATTTGTATACCACATTTTGTTAATCCACTCATGAATGGATGGGCACATGGGTTGAATCTACATTTTTACAGTGTGAATTTTGCTGCAATTAACATTCAAGTGCAGGGGTCTTTTTGTTAAAACAACTTCTTTTCCTTTGGGTATATACCCATAAGCAAGGTTGCTGGATCAAATAGTAGGTCTACTTTCCATTATTTGAGAAATCTCCGTACTGTTTTCCATAGAGGTTACACAAGTTTGCTGTGCCACCAGTAACGGTGTATAAGCATTCCTTTCTCTGTGTGTCCGTGCCGGCATCTATTGCTTTTGGAATTTTTAATAAAAGCCATTGTTGCAGAAGTAAGGTGAGATCTCATTGTGGTTTTAATTTGGATTTCTCTGATGATTAGTGACACGCAGCATTTTTTCATGTTTTATGACGATTTGTCTATCTTCCTCTATCTTCTTTCAAAAAGCCTTTGTTCATGCATTTTGCTCATTTTGTAATGGGGTTCTTTGTTGTTGTTGTTTTGTCTTGATTTGTTTGAGCTCTTTGTAGATTCTGAGTATTGGCCCTTTATCAGATGTATAGTGTGTGAAATTTTCTCTGTAAGTTGTCTATTTGCTTTGTTGAATATTTTCTTTGCTTTGAAGAAACCTTTTAATTTTCTAAAATCCCATTTATTTATTTTTGTTGTCGCTGTAATTGCCTTTGGGGTCCTAGTCATGAATTCTTTGCCTCAGCCATTATATAGAAGAGTTTTTCCTACATTTTCTTCTAGAATCTTTACATTTTCATGTCTTACATTTAAGTATTTTATTCATATTGAATTTATTTTTGTGAGTGGTGAGAGATAAAGGTCCCATTTCATTCTCGTGCATATGGCTATCCAATTTTCCCGGCACCATTTATTCAATGGGACTTCTTTTCACCTGTGTGTTTTTTTTTTTAAATCTTCTTTGACAAAGATCAGTTGGTTAAGGGTAGATGGTTTTATATCTAACCACTCCGTTCTATTCCATTACTCTCTGTGTCTATTTTTGTACCAATACCATCTGTTTTACTTACTATCGCCTTGTACCATATTCTGAATTATGGTAAAGAAATGCCTCCAGATTTCTTCTTTTTGCTTAAGATTGCTTTGACATTTGGGCTTTTATATGGTTCCAATTAAAATATAGAATTTTTTTCTTGATTTGGTAAATATGACATTAGTATATTAAAGGGGATTGCATTAAGCCATCCCTTTGGGTGTACAGAACTTTTAAATTGTTGATTCTACCTCTCCATGAGCATGATAAGTTTTTCCATTTGTTTGTGTCACCTGCGATTTCTTTCCTCAGTGTTTGGTAGTTTTCCTTGTAAAGATCTTTCACCTCCTTGGTTAAGTATATTGCTAGCTCTTTTATTTTCTTTGTAGCTATTGTGAATGTTATTGAGACTTTGATGTGACGCTTCTAATTTGTATATTAGTTTACTTCACATAGTCCCATATTTCTCTCAATGTTTGCTGTGCCAATCTTATTTTCTTCTCTGCCTCTTTGAATGACTTGGTTATCTCAAGATCCTTGTCTTCAGGCTTTGAGATTCTTTCTTCCCAGCGGCTTACACTGTTGTTGAAGCTTCTTGCTGTATGTTTAAATTCCCTAAATGACTCTTTTCTTTAAGCTCTGTCATATCTTTTCTTATGTTGTCTAGCTCTTCAGTGATTTTTCCACTGATTTCTGGAAATATTTCTTGGCTTCTATTGTTAGTCTTCAACTTTCTCTTTGATTTATTCGTCTTATTTGCCATTCATATTCTGAATTCCCTATCGGTCATTTCAGCAATTTCCTCATGTTTGGAGTCCACTACCATAGCTCCATTGAGATCACATGGGGTGTCTGTTTTGTTTTTTGTGTTGCCAGCGTTCTTTTGCTGGATTCTTGTCATTTGCCTCTTCTCTCTGGTCTGGGCTAATCGGTTTTCAGCGCATCTGTTCTCCCTTGCGGGGAACTCTCCTTTTAGTTAGGGGATGGCATAGATGGAGCTCTTGTGTCCTACCCTGGAATGTTGACCCATCAGATAGGTGAAGGGTGGGTCAACCAAGAACCTGTGGAATAGCTGTTCTGTTTCAATCTGTTCCTCTATGGTTACCTCAGTTTAAGCTGGTGCTGGATTATCTTCATGCAGGGTAGAGGACCGTTCCTCAGTTCATTGTTGGAAGTTCAAGTTGGGAGCTAATGGTGGCCCTTTCCTCCAAGGCTGTTGTTGTGGGGGGTTGCTGTGCCCATGGTCACCCATTGTGACCTGGTGTTGTGCCCAGGACACTGAGGTTTCCACAGAGCGCATTCATTTCCATTTGAGGACCTGCTGTGGACCTAAGGATGCTCAATTTGGGAGCCTCCTGCCCCCCAACAATCCCTGGAGTGCCCCCTAGAGCCACCTGCTGGCTCTCCCAGTGTAGAGGTGACCCGGAAACTGCGGGGCATTAGGCCTGCTGGAGCATCCCAGACCACTCAGGCCCAGCACGCTTCTCCCTGGCATGGTCAAGGATTGAATTTGGAGGTCCTGGGCAGCCTGGTGAGGCTGTCTAGGCATTGCTCATGGGTGACCAGCTATGAGCATTTGCTAAACCAAGTCCAACAGTAATAGCTTCTCAGACCTCATGCATCCCGCATGAAACCTTTAGGTGATTCCATAGCTCATCAGCAGTGGTAGGACTCAGGGTTGTGTCTCCAGGCTCAGCTCTGAAATCTCAGAGGTGGTGTTTCAGGTCCAGAGGAAACCCTAGAGCCACAGGGGTAGAACACCTTGCCCAGGCACAGTTCAGGGCTGGATCTGGTTGTCACAAGGCCAGAGCTGCACCAGTGGAGGGCTGGGCTGTTTCACAAGCACAGAGACAGGTGATGCCCATTCATGCAGGCAGGGCTTTGCCCAAGTGGCCCAGGGAGTGTGGAGGCAGGCCAGGGCTATTGGCCAGTGGAGGTTCCACCCCACAAGCTGAGATCCCACCACATAGTCACCCAAGGCTTCCTCCTCTGCTCAGATCCCATGCTGGAGGGAGGGACGCTCAGGGCCCAGTCACAGAGCATGACACAGGGGAGTGTCTGCTCTATCCACTCCCTCACCAGTCTGGCAGGGGGGATACAAAGGCTACTGTTGGAAAGTTGAGTCCCAATAAGACTTGGCTATAGAGGACCAAAAATCATACTTATTACAACAGCCACCAATCTCATCTCTCATCTGAGGAATTGCTGAGAATAAGACAATTTCCTGGCAAGCCTAGAAATCTCTTGTGACTCGGCCGTGACACTTGACACTGTGCACCTGAGTGTCCAAGTTGGCATCAGGTGCAAAAACCCGGGATTGGCAGCCACCAGCTCTCTGCTTATGTGAGTCCTCTGCACAGACTCCAGACAGCTCCCTGATCGGTCCAGAGGTCTATAGTGGGTGGGGGTGGGGGCTCACAGCTCAAGTTACTTCAACTTTTACTCCTGTCCCAAGCGGTGCCCCCATGGGCTGCTTCTACTGTGCTATCCTCCCCTCCTTCCAGCACTGGGAATTGCACTGAGGCACCCAATTATCCCTTAGATAGTAAATCAGGCTTGTGCATCAGAATCAGCCACGTCCTGTTAAACTGCCTGACTCAGTAGATGCTGTCCTGGGCTCTGCAAGTTGTTCTCCCTGTGCGTAGGTGGTACTTACAGGGAAGGGCCAGCTGAGTGTTGTACTTGGGGACTGTGACTAGCTGAAGTCCCTCCAGATAAGCTCTCGAATGTCCCAGGCAGTGGGAGAGCCCTGGGGCTCCCAGGGAATTCCTTGTTCTTCACTCCAGCAGAGGTTGGTGGAGGAGGGAGGCAGGCAGGGCTGGGTCCTGTGAGCTTGCCTTGGATAGGTCCTAGAACTGTCTCAGCAGGGATCAAAGAGCTGGGAAAGAGCGCTGGGAAAGCCACTGTGCAGGGGCTCAAGCAGCATCACCAGCCCAGAAAGTCTGCTCCTCGAAGAAGGGCCCTCTGGGATTCCCAGACTGGCTGTCAGGGCTGGTCTTGACTCTTCCCCTGCCTCCTCTCACCTTTGAGTCTCCTTCTAATGTCCAGGTGAAAATTAGCTGAGCTCACCAGCAACGGTTGGGAATTTACATGCTGAGGACCCCCCAGCATGAAAGTGGGGCTTTCATGTGGGGGGAGGGTGCTCCACCAATTAGCGGTGGCTCAGACCCAAACTGTCCTTTTCAGTTCTGCAATGTAGGCTTCATTGCCTCCCACCTCTGTGCCCTCAAGCAACCCAATCTAATCCTTGGGCTATGGGATCCAGCCTGCAAGCCTGTTCCCTGGACCTCCAAATTCAATCCTTCACCATGCCAGGGAGAAGTGTGCTGGGCCTGAGTGGTCTGGGGTGCTCCAGCAGGCCTAATGCCCCACAGCTTCCAGGTCCCCTCTACACTGGGAGAGCCAGCCGGTGGCTCTGGGGGGCACTCCAGGGATTGTTGGGGGGCAGGAGGCTCCCAAATTGAGCATCCGTAGGTCCACAGCAGGTCCTCAAATGGAAATGAATGCACTCTGTGGAAACCTCAGTGTCCTGGGCACAACAACAGAGAAGAAATAGCTGTTTGTGAGCATCTCTGCTCAATTGTCCGTCTTGGCTGCAGTGTGCAGGGGGTGAGGGGTTCGGGGGGGATAAAACAAGTTAGAAGAGAAGAGACCTAGCACTCCAGCCCTCCTCACTCCTCTCCCTGGAAGGAAGCCTGCAAGGCATGTCCAAGCTCAGGGATCATACAAATTCTGGGCAGTAGTTGGGAACAGTCTGGTGGGAACAGGTGACATGAAAACCAAAGGGCTGGAGCTCCCAGGGGCAGACAGAGGAATGCCACGTCCGGAAAGCAGTGCGGTGCCTGCCGTCTCAGCTCTGGACAACGGCAACAGGGCGGGGGATGGCAGCCCAATGCTCGATTGTCCAGTTCCGCGGTGGCAGCACCCTTGGGTTTCTGAGGATAGAGAAGCTCTCCAGCAGCTCAGAGGCCCGCTGAGTACCAGAGTTGAGAGGGAAGAAGGAATGAAACCCCTTCCTACTTTATCCACCAGGCTCCAAACCTCTCTGGGGCGGTTCTCTGCCGGCATCTTTTTCTTTCTTTCTTTTTTTTTTTTTGAGACAGAGCCTCAAGCTGTCACCCTGGATAGAGTGCTGTGGCATCACAGCTCACAGCAACCTCCAATTCCTGAGCTCAAGCGAGTCTCCTGCCTCCACCTCCCAAGTAGCTG
>CAUYRH010093235.1:0-38108 GCA_963574655.1 Perodicticus potto
AATCAATGACCAATAGAAAAGGGCAATACTACCCGAGGCACAGAGAGGCCAATGAAAGACTTGCAGCCAGGTCCTTCCTTCCTTTTTTTTTTTTTTTTTGAGACAGAGCCTCAGGCTGTCGCCCTGGGTAGAGTGCTGTGGCATCACAGCTCACAGCAACCTCCAATTCCTGGGCTCAAGCGAGTCTCCTGCCCCGCTTCCCAAGTAGCTGGGACTACAGGCGCCCGCCACAACGCCTGGCCATTTTTTGGTTGCAGCCGTCATTGCTGTTTGGCGGGCCCGGGCTGGATTCGAACCCGCCAGGTCAGGTGTACATGGCTGCGCCTTAGCCCGTTGAGCCACAAGCGCCGAGCCCCTTCCTTTCTTTTTAGTGGAGACAAAGTCTAACTTTATCGCCCTGGGTAGAGGAGTGTTGTGGTGTCACACAGCTCACAACTCTTAGGCTTAGGTGATTCTCTTGCCTCCGTCTCCCGAGTAGCTGGGACTACAGGCGCCTGCCACAACGCCCGGCTATTTTTTTTTTTGCAGTTTGGCCGGGGCTGGGTTTGAACCTGCCACCCGCAGTATGTTATATGGGGCCAGCGCCCTACTCACTGAGCCACAGGTACCACCCTTGCAGCCAGTTTCAAATGGAGTATTTAGCACCCCCTGCAGGAATTTGCTCCTCTAGCTTACCTTTTCTCCTTGGGAAGGCAGACCCACTTCCAACTCTGGAAGTGCTCTAAACTCTCCCTTTGTTCTTCCTAAATAAAAATATCTTTTACCCTGAAACTTTTGTAGATTACTTTTGCTTTCTATCCACATTGCCTGCTCCACTCCAGTTTTTTCAGTTTCCACTCACTTTTTGTTTTGTTTTTTTCTGTTTGTTTTGAGACAGTTTCAACCTACCAGTCTGGGTAGAGTGCCTTGGCATCACCATAGCTCACAGTCACCTCAGTCTTGGGCTTAAGTGATCCTTGTGCCTCAGCCTCCCCAGTAGCTGGACACCATGACACCTGGCTAGTTTTTCTTTTCTTTTCTTTTCTTTTATTCTTTTTTCTTTTCTTTTCTCTTCTCCTTTCTTCTCTTCTCTTCTCTTTCTTTTATTAAATCATAGCCGTGTACATTAATGCAATTATGGGGTACAGTGCTGGTTTTATATACCATTTGAAATATTTTCATCAAACTGGTTAACATAGCCTTCACCGCATTTTCTTAGTAGTTTTTCTATTTTTAGTAGAGACAGGGTCACACTCTTGCTCAGTTTGGTCTTGAACTCATGAGCTCAAGCAATCCTCCTGCTTCAGCCTCTCAGAGTTCTAGGATTACAGTCGTGAGCCACTGTGCCCAGCCGCCACTCACTTTTGCCTTCAGTTATCACTGCATTGGTTGAACTCTCTAGCCCAGCTGAGTAATTCTACCAGGTTAACTGGGTTTGGGGAACTGGGTCCCCTGACCTTGAACAGGTCTGACAGAAGTGATTTCATCCTGGTATCTGCAACTTTCCCAATACAGATGAAGAAAAGCATAGGGTGAGGTTTGGAAAGAGCTTGGAGGTTCCATACTGGGGGATGGGGCTGATGTAGTCCTGCCTTAGTCTTTCAGGGTGACCCACACCCAACCTGAAGCTACTTAGCGGCTGCTAACTATTGGTCAACTCCTTAGCATAAGAAGGACATCACACCTAAGAATTTTGAGAGTTATGTGCCAGGTGTGAAAATCCGAGTGAAATGGTGATTCTTGTCAAGTGAAACAGAGTCTGGGCATTGGGGTCACTCAGGGAATGTACCATTGCTCTAACAATGTAATTTTCTGCAAACCTGGTTTATGAAACTGCCTATTATGTCTTGAAACCAGTTTTATTTAATAGCTACTATTTATTGAAACTAGTTTTATTTAATAGCTACTATTTATTTAATACAGTCCAGCAAAAAACCTGCTGGACTTGATGATTACTTTCACACCCTACTTACACTCACCAATCAGAGCTTGCCATCTCCGCAAACCTTACTACTACTAACGAACTTTCTTAAAAAAAAAAATAAAATAAGATTTTAAAGCTATATATTTTATTCGAAGGACAGCTTTGGTTGTATTCCACAAATTTAGATATATTGTGTATTAATTATTTAGTTCATAATATTTTCTAATTTTTTTTTTTTTTGGATTTTGGCCAGGGCTGGGTTTCAACCCACCACCTCCAGCATATGGGGCCAGCGCCCTACTCCTTTGAGCCACAGGCGCCACCCTAACTTTTTTTTTTTTTTGAGACAGTCTCACTTTGTTGCCCTCCATAGAGTGCCATGTGTCACAGCTGATAACATCCTCAAACTCTTGGGCTTAAGTGATTCCTTTGCCTAAGCCTCCCTGATAGCTGGGACTATAGGCACCTGCCACAATGCCCGGCTATTTTTTTAGAGACAGGGTTTTATTTTTTTTCATTCTTGCTTAGGCTGGTCTCGAATCTTTGAGCTCAGGCAATCCACCTGCCTCAGCCTCCTAGAGTGCTGGGATTATAGGTTTGAGCCCCTAAGCCTGGCCTTCCTAATTTCTTTTGTGATTCATTTCCTTCCTTCCTTCCTTTCTCCCTCCCTCCTTTCCTCCCTCTCTCCCTCCCTTCTCTCTTTCTTTCTTTCTTTTTTTTTTTTTTGTAGAGACAGAGTCTCACTTTATTACCCTCAGCAGAGTGCCTTGGAGTCACAGCTCACAGCAACTTCCAGCTCCTGGGCTTAGGTGATTCTTTTTGCCTCAGCCTCCCAAGTAGCTGGGACCACAGGTGCCAGCCACAACGCCCGGCTATTTTTTTTTTTTTTTTTTGATGCAGTTTGGCAGGGGCTAGGTTTGAACCTATCACCCTCAGTATATGGGGCCAGCGCCCTACTCACGGAGCCACAGGCACCACCTCCTCTTTTTTTTTTTTTTTTTTGAGACAGAGCCTCAAGCTGTCACCCTGGGTAGAATGCTGTGGCATCACAGCTCACAGCAACCTCCAACTCCTGGGCTCAAGCAATTCTCCAGCCTTCATCTCCCACATAGCTGGGACTACCGGCACCTGCCACAACGCCCCGGCTATTTTTTGGTTGCAGCCGTCATTGTTGTTTGGCTGGCCCTTACTGGATTTGAACCCGCCAGCTCAGGTTATGTGGCTGGTGCCTTAGCTGCTCTTTCTTTCTTTTGAAACAGGATCTCACTCTGTTGCCTAGGTTGGAGTGCAGTGGCATCATCATAGCTCTCTGCAACCTCGATCTCCTGGGCTCCAGCAGTCCTGCTCGGCCTGTCAAATAGCTGGGACAAAAGGCACAGGCTACCACCACCCAGCTAATTTTTCTATTTTTTGTAGAATTGGAGGTCTTTTCTTGCTGAGGTTGTTCTCAAACTCCTGGCCTCAAGGGATTCTCACAACTAGGCCTTCCAAAGTGCTAGGATTACAAGTGTGGGCCACTTCACCTGGCCACTTCTGTGATTTCTTTTTGACGTCTGAGCTATTTGGAAATATGTTGCTTAATTTCCAAATGTTTGGGGATTTCTAGGTATATAATTGTTACTTGATTTCTAATTTCGTTCCCTTTTTGTCAGAGACCATATTTTGTAGGATTATAGTCCTTGAAACCAGGGTAATCCTCCAATACCCTACACAATATTTGTCAACATCGTCTTGCTTCTCTTTGCTTTTTTCTTCCCACCTGACCCTTTGGCTGACTTTTGACTTCACCTTCCAGACCCTGAGCATATAACTCTTTGAGTCTGAAGCAGATCTAGCTTCTCTTGTTTGTCTGCCCAGCCTTCTGTTTGGCACTTTGTCAATTAAAAAAATAAAAATAAGTTAGTGTGGAGGTGGGCACCTGAAGTCCTAGCCACTTGAGAGGCTGAGCCAGGAGGATCTCTTGAGGCCAGAAGTTCGAAGCTGCAATGACCACACCCCTGTGAACAGCCACTGCACTCCAGCCTGGGCAACATAATGTGACCCTGTCTTTATTTAAAAATCAATCAATCAGTCAATCAGGGAACGAATGCAAACATGGTAGGGAAATTGAGGCAGAAACCAGTGGTATGGCTGGGTCAACTTGGGTGAAAAGGACACCAGTCAAGTAGTTCAGTCTGAGAACTCCTGGCTTGCTCCATTTCTGGCTGAGTTTAGTCACCATCTTTCCTATATAAGCCCTGGCTTGGGTCCTGGCCCTGACTGGCCCTCTGGACCCAGGTAGCCATGACAGAAAATAACCAATTTTTCTCATAAACTCACAACGCCCAAGGGATGATAATGGAGTTAAGGTGTCTAAATTATATTTTACCCAATGAGAATCTGTGTGAAGTGAGTAGGAAGGAAAATGCTCAGAATAGAAAAGGCAGTGGCCCTGAGAGGCTGGTCCATAATGGTGAAAATGGAGACATTTCCCTGCATTCACAGACATGGCCCGGCCTCCTCTCCCTAACTACTTCTATTGATGCTTCTGGGAAAAGTTCAGGGGTTTACAGCCCAACCTCTCACCTCCATGATGTGTCTGTGATCTAACTTTGAGATTTATATGAAGGAGTTCAGGAAATATCATCCCAAAATATGACTTCTTGGTATAAAGAATATTTTGAGCCACGGGCGGCGCCTGTGGCTCAGTGAGTAGGGCGCCGGCCCCATATGCTGAATGTGGCGGGTTCAAACCCGGCCCCGGCTGAACTGCAATAACAAAAAATAGCTGGGCATTGTGGCAGGCGCCTATAGTCCCAGCTACCTGGGGAGGCTGAGGCAAGAGAATCGCCTAAGCCCAGGAGTTGGAGGTTGCTGTGAGCTGTGACGTCACAGCACTCTACCGAGGGCGACGAAGTGAAACTCTGTGTCAAAAAAAAAAAAGGAATATTTTGATTTAATGGCCCATAGAGATCAATAGGCCCTTGGAAAGGGCTTTTGCTTTATCTGCTTAAACCAGACTGACCCATCAAAAGAACAATTGACTTCCTTTCTCCTCCCTGTTGTCTCAATATATTTCTGGAAAGAAGATTCAGAATGGCAGCAGACCTGACCCAAATGACTTTAAAGGTAATCTGTCTCTCATGTGAACCTACAAGTCAATCTGTTTCCCCTCCATCCATTCACTCTCCTAAGTATCTCTTTATCCTCCAAAGCAAACATGTATTGACCCTAAAGAGAGTTACCTATGCTCTTCATCTCCATTTCCCTTCTAAGAGACACATATAAAAATATCTGGATCCCATTGCGATATTGAATAATTACTCTGTGATACCACTCCCCTAGTGTGAACAGTAAATAAACCTCTTATTATTAATCTACCTTAGGTTTTTTTTTTTTTCTTTTTTGAGATGGAGTCTCACTTTTTTGCTCACAGCAACCTCACACTCTTGGGCTTAAGTGATTCTCTTGCCTCGGCCTCATTAGTAGCTGGCACTACAGGCGCCCACCACAATGCCTGGCTATTTTTAGGGATGAGGTCTCACTCTGGCTTGGGCTGGTCTTGAACTCCTGAGCTCAGGTGATCCACCCACCTCGGCCTCCCAGAGTGCTAGGATTACAGACATGAGCCACCATGTCCGGCCTAATCTACCTTAATTTTGAGTTGATCTTTCAGTGAACTTTTTTTGGGGAAAGGACCAGTCAGTTTCCCCTCACCCTTCCTTATGTCTGTGCTTTTTCAAGATATGCAAAAAGGTGGAGTCATTTTTCTTGATGTTCTAAACAGTAATTTGAAATGCTGGATCATCCCAGATGCTCGACCAGCTAGGGAGTACCCTAGAAAGAACTCGGGACATGGCAGCATTCCATGCTGTTTTTCATGACGCTCCACTCAGCAGTACCTGAACTGCTCCACTGTTTCTTTTCCTTCCGGTGGAAGGAGTGATGCTGGTTTTTTAGATGTAGTTTCAAGGAAAGCTTTCAGAGACAATGTCATTGGGGCTGGGTTGGTTTATTGAATGAGAGAGCTTAGTGCAGCCAACAGATGCCCTTGCAGGTTTTAGGCACTGCTGGCCATACCTCTGGACACGTGCTTGGCCTAGTCCATGGCAGACTTCTGGATAGAACAGGGAACTAATGGGGGCAGGGTATAGTGATTAAAGCAGGAACCTGTAGCCTGGTTGGGTCAACCTGGGGTTTATATAACACCCAGAGGTCAACTAGTCCAGTCCTGACTGGCAGTTGCAGAGCATCAGAAATTCTTTAGGGGCAGGCTCAGGGCTAGCTCACAGTTTCTCTCCTAGCACTAGAACCCTAGATGGCTTTATCTGAAGGCAGAGCTCACCAACCCTACCTCCTTCTCTTTGGTGCCTTTCTGATGCAAGCAAGGCATAAAAATGGATGTCTTCGAGGAACAGCTGGATGAACAGTTCACTAGGTCACTACTACACTGAAGCATGGTTGGTTTTTTTTTTTTTTTTTTTGAGACAGAGCCTCAAGCTGTCACCCTGGAGAGAGTGCCATGGCATCACAGCTCACAGCAACCTCCAATTCCTGGGCTCAAGCGAGTCTCCTGCTTCTGCCTCCCAAGTAGCTTGGACTACAGGCGCCCGCCACAATGCCCAGCCATTTTTTGGTTGCAGCCATCATTGTTGATTGGTGGCCCAGGCTGGCTTCAAACCCGCCAGCTCAGGTGTACGTGGCTGGCGCCTTAGCCCATTGAGCCACAGGCGCCAAGCCTGAGGCATTGTTTTTGTTTGTTTGTGAGTACTTTCTGTACTGATGAACTCAAATGTTCTTCAGAAGAAGAGGAAAGAATACCCAGAGGGTGCTTTTATTTGTATATGAGCCATAGACCTTTTTGGGCCATCTTAGGAACATGCATGAAATACATTCAACCACTCACTCATCCTCCACGCCCACCTACACAAGCACCCCCCAACAATACATAATCAATTCATGCACACAGCCCTCCCATATCTATTCTCTCCCACATGTCCACACACATATACACCTTTCACACACATATACCTACTATACACCCTCTCCCACACAGCACGTTCCTTCCCCTTACATACATACCCATTTCATCCACCCACCTGTACACTCTATATATTCCTATGGGCACCCATACAAACGCCCACTTAAAAACGCATATGCACATCTCACATACCTGTTTGCATTTAGCTTCAGGTTAAATCCAGCTTAAGAACTTATATAGGGTGTCTTTTCACAAAAGCTTCCTGCTCACAGAATTCTGCAGCTGGCATCCTAGAATTTGGGATCTCATGAAACTTCTTTCAGGAGAAACCCACACTTTGGAGCAGTGTAGGCTGAGGCCTCTCTTCTGTGCTGTCCTGACTTTCTGTGCCTATCTCTGTCTAGTGTTGCCCATTATATGATTATACAAGACTCTCGTTAATTATCTATCTCTTCACTAGTAAGACATCTTGTCAGCACGGACTGTGTCATCCTTCTTTGACTCCCCAGTGCTTAGCACCTGCTTGGCACATAGAGGGCACGCAATACATTTGGGGAGATGGTTGTTTCAGTTTCTGATGGAAGGAAAATAATCCACTTATTCATCAAATATACTATATATTTTTCTGCTGGTTTCCAGATACTAAGTTAGGCTTGTATATATGCTAGGAAAGAAGAACCTTGTTCAGTGGCTTCTAGAAGCCAGGCTAATGTGATAGAAAATTACAATACCAGTTGGGTATTTCTTTGTTCAATTCTTACCATATGGAAAGCACTTAATATATTCCTTGATTCACAGAAGTGCTATACTAGAGTGCAGCATCAAATATGAAAACAGCAGAAAGGTGTATTACTGTCTCTGGGTAATAAAGGGAGGCTTTGAAGAGGAGATAGCATTTGTTTCTGCCTCCTCCTCCTCTTTCTTTTTATGCTCTGTAGTTATGGTACCAATGGAGGTAGCATTTGAGCTAGAATTTGAATTTAGGATTTTGATTAGGAATTTACCAGAGGAGGCTAAGGGAAAGGGCGTATTATAGAATCTGACTTTTGGCAGGAGGTGTAGGTGAATCTGACTTTTGGCAGGAGGTGTAGGATGGGGGTCTTAGAAGTTTGATTCAGACTATGAAGAGTTTTATGAGTAATGCAGGGTTAATGTTCACGCAGCAACTACTTAGTCAATACCTGTCCTTGGATGGGTGCCATGTTCAGCACCCACTACTCTTTCCTTGAGACTCCCAAGGCCTAATATGACTTTGCAGTGAAAGAGATTTTTTGTTTTTTTTTTTTTGTTTTTTTTTTGAGACAGCAACTCACTATGTCGCTTGGTAGAGTGGGGTGGCGTCACAGCTCACAGCAACCTCAAATTCGTGGGCTTAAGTGATTCTCCTGCCTCAGCCTCCCAAAGACCTGGGACTATAGGGGCCTGCCACAAAGCCTGGCTATTTTTTTTTTTTGTTATAGACAGAGTCTCACTTTATTGCCCTTGGTAGAGTGCCAAGGCATCATAGCTCACAGCAACCTCCAACTCCTGGGCTTAGGCAATTCTCCTGCCTCAGCCTCCTGAGTAGCTAGGACTACAGGCACCCAGTTATTTGTTGTTGCTGTTTGGCCGGGGCTGGGTTCGAACCCGCCACACTTGGTATGTGGGGCTGGTGCCCTACCCACTGAGCAACAGAAGCTGCCCCATTTTTTTGTGTGTGTGTGTGAGGTTGTTGTAGTTGTCATTGTTTGGCAGGCCTGGACCGGGTTCAAACCTTCCAGCCCTGGTGTATGTGGCCGGTGCCCTAGCTGCTGAGCTACAGGCACTGAGCTAGCAAAAGAGTTAAGACCTGACTCCACAGGATGCCTCTAGAACCCTGCCCTAATGCTGCCGTCAGCACCTGGTTGAGGGTGCTTGTTCCATCCAGGTTATTAAATATTTCCAGAACCATCTAAGATATAACACACAAAAAAATGGAGTCAAGAGACAGCTAACATTTTTCTTGTGCAACTCAATTTTATTACAAATCATAAATATAGCAAATCCTTGGACTTGCAGACGGTTAAACAGAATGTCTCTGAGAAGCAACTATTATTTATTGAATAACTTATCTGCTAGACATCGTGGTGATAGTAATGAGAAGTCACTTGCCAATGTGTTCATATTGAGTCCTCACAAATGCCGTTGAATATATTTGTTACTGTTTCTATATTAAAGATGAGGAAATGAGGTTGAGAAAAGTAAAGGGAAGAAGCATTCATTAAGGATATATTATTGCTAAGTGTTGCCCTGTTCCTGCTTTTGCCAGTGTTCTTGGCATTTGTGCTTCCAAATTCTAGCTCTCTGGGAGACTTAGCTCAGAGGTCTTGGGATAACCCAAATTAATTTTGACCACCAGGACTAACTGGGCTCTCTGATCTTCACCTTGCAAACAGCTTTTAGAATGCGCAGAATGACTTGGCGCCTGTAGCTCAGTGATTAGGACGCTGGCCACACAAGCCAGGGCTGGCAGGTTGAAACCCAGCCCAGACCTGCTAAAAAACAACAATGACAACAAAAAAATAGCTGTGGGTGCCTATAGTCCCAGTTACTTGGGAGGCTGAGGCAAGAGAACTGCTTAAGCCCAAGAGCTTGAGGTTGTTGTGAGCTGTGATACCACGGCACTCTACTGAGGGTGACATAGTGAGACTCTGTCTCAAAAAAAAAAAAAAAAAAGAAAGAAAAGAAAAGAAAAAAAAAAGAACGCACACACAGTGCAACTACAAGACAGTCTGATGAACAGATTCAGATAAGATGGGTGGAGACGATATACTAGGAGAAAAACAAATGAAGTAGCTTTCGAAACTGGGCTGAGAGCACTGGAGTTTCATATTCAACCTTTCTTCTACACTGAGGAGCTCATTAATCCCTGCATTAATTTTGGCCTCATCCCAGGTATTTTGAATGAGTACTGGGCTCTCTGTAGTCAGTTTCCCCCCTTTCCTAGAGAAATGGGCCAAATAGCTGCATAGATAGCTGCAGAACTGAGCTTACATTCTACTAAGACATGGAAGTCATGTTGACTGTACTGCCACTGGAGACAGAGGCCCAGGCCCATTGGGTCAGGTTTAGATTGTCTCATTGGAACAACTGCCTGACCTCGGAGACCAAGAGCTACTGGAGTTTCCTGAATCCTTCCCTGCTCCCCATCTCAACATGCCTAGTGGGGATCCATGACCAGTATCCAAGCCAGCTGACTTGGGCTTGACTACCTATTAACCCTCTTTTTAAAGAACGATGGCCTAGTTTTGTTTATTAAAATGGATTTTCTGAAATGATCCAGCTTGGAATCAGAAATGTGCCCCATCATTGGGCTGAACATCTGTAGCTCAGGGCCTCTACCTCAGTGTGGTTGTACAGATCATGTTTGCACAAGAGGAATGGTAGGGAACTAGAATTTACCACTAAAACCCCCCAGTTTGGGATTTTCAGAATGGAAACCATCCACTTTTTTTTTCTTTTTTTTTTTTTTTGCGGTTTTTGGCTGGGGCTGGGTTTGAACCCACGACCTCCGGCATATGGGGCCAGTGCCCTACTCTTTTGAGCCACAGGTGCCGCCCGAAACCATCCACTTTTTAAAAATTTGGATAAAAGTGGAGTGAGGACTAACTTGCGTCCATCAAAAAGCCAATGCCAAGAAGGGCACAGAGATTTACTGGGGAAGGGAGCAGGTTTGCCTCCAAGGCCACAGTGCAGGTTTGATATCTGTGGAAGAAGGGGAGGGAAAGAGAATTTGGTAGGAAGCAACTTATACATCAGTGCAATTTTTAAATTTTTAAATTATTTTTTATTTTATGACTTTATGCAAATTAATATGAGGGTACCATATTTAGGTTACCTTGTTCTCACTTCCAGGGTAAAGTTCCATTTGTTGAAGAGCCCCTCACCCAGGGGGTGTGTTATACACCCGCACAATGTGCACATCAGGTGAGATCCCACCTCATGCCCTCCCTCCTGTCGTATGACCTCTCACCTCCCCATCCCCGCTTCCCTCCACTCCTGAACTGGACTATAATAGTGTTTTATTATTCTTATGAACATGTTAATTGTTTATACATAAACATATTCATATTAGTATGGAATACATTGGATATTTATTTTTCCATTCTTGAGATACTTTACTAAGAAGAATGTATTTCAACTCCATCCAGGTAAATGTAAAAGATGTAAAGTCTCCATCTTTTTTTTATTAAATCATAGCTGTGTACATTAGTGCAATCATGGGGTACAATGTGCTGGCTTCATATATAATCTGAAGCATTTTCATCAAACTGCTTAACATAGCCTTCCTGGCAATTCCTAGTTATTGTATGAAGACATTTGTATTCTGCATTTACTAAGTTTCATCTGTCCCCTTCTAAGATGCACTGTAGATGTGATCCCACCAATTACCCTCCCTCCAGCCAGCCTTCCCCCGCCCCACCCCTCCCCTGCCCCGTTCCCCAGATTCTTATACTATAGTTGGGGTTTAGCCTTCATATGAAACCTATAAATTAGCTTCATAGTAGGGCTGAGTACATTGGATACTTTTTCTTCCATTCTTGAGATACTTTGCTAAGAAGAATATGTTCTAGCTCCATCCATGTAAACAGGAAGGAGATAAAGTCTCCAAGTCTCCATCTTTTTAAATGACTGAATAATATTCCATAGTATACATTTACCACAGTTTGTTGATCCATTCATGAGTTGGTGGGCACTTAGGTTGCTTCCACAACTTCACAATTATGAATTGAGCCAAAATAAACATTTGCCAAAATGTCTTTGTGGTAAAATAATTTTTGTTCTTCTTGAGCCAAAATAAACATTTACCAAAGTGTCTTTGTGGTAAAACGATTTTTGTTCTTGTAGATACCTGGTAATGGGATTGCAGGGTCAAATAGAAAATCTGCTTTTAGATCTTTGAGGATTCTCCATACTTCTCTCCAAAAAGGCTGTATTAGTTTGCAGTCCCACCAGCAGTATAAAAGTGTTCCCTTCTCTTCATATCTATGCCAGCGTCTGGTGTTTTGGGACTTTGTGATATGGCCTAATCTTGCTAGAGTTAGATGATATCTTAGAGTGGTTTTGATTTGCATTTCTTTGATGATTAGAGACGATAAACATTTTTTTTTTATTATTGTTGGGAATTCATTGAGGGTACAAGAAACCATGTTACACTGGTTGCATTTGTTGGGTAAAGTCCCTCTTACAATCGTATTTTGCCCCCAAAAGGTGTGGCACACACCAAGACCCCACCCCCTTCGCTCCTTCCCTCTCTCTGCTCTTCCTTTCCCCACCCCTCCCTCATTCTTTCTCTCTCTGCTCTCCCCTTCCCTCACGCCCACTGTGTCAATAATTGTCATTAATTGTCCTCATATCAAACTTGAGTACATGGGATTCATGCTTCTCCATTCTTGTGATGCTTTACTAAGAATAACTTTTTTATGTGTTTGTTGGCCTTTCGTCTGTCAACCTTGGAGAAGTTTCTATTCAAACCTCTTGTCCCCTTGTACAGAGGATTGTTTGCACTTTTCTTAATGTTTAGTATGAGTTCTATGTAGATTCTAGCTAGTATCAGGTCTTTATCAGATTCATAACATGCAAAAATCTTCTCCCATTCTGAGGGCTGTCTGTTTGCTCTATTTTTGGTACTCTTAGCTGTGCAAAAGCTTTTTAGCTTGATTAAGTCCCAGTTATTTATTTTTGATGTTGCTGCGATTGCTAGGGGGATCTTCCGCATAAAGATTTTTTTCCCAGGCCAATATCTTCAAGTGTTTTTCCTACATTTTCTTCTAGAATTTTTATTGTTTGGTGTCTTAAATTGAAATCTTTTATCCAATGAGAATCAATTTTTGTCAATGGTGAGAGGTGCAGGTCCAGTTTCAGTCTTCTGTATATGGATAACCAGTTCTCCCAGCAACATGTTTTAAATAAGAATTCTTTTCCCCAGCACATGTTTTTGTTAGGCTTATCAAAGATTAAATGATGATATGTGGCTGGGTTCATCTCTAGATTCTCTGTCCTATTCCATAGAACTATATCTCTGTTTTTGTGCCAGCACCATGCTGTTTTGATCACTATAGCCTTGTATATAATCTGAAGTCTGGCAATGTGGTGCCTCCACGTTCTTTTATTTCTAAGAACTGTATTTGCTATTTGGGTTTTTTCTGCTTTCATTTGAATCCAAGTACTATTTTTTAAAGATCATTAAAGTATGAAATTGATGTTTTGATGGGGATTGCATTAAATCTATAGATTGTGTTGGGTAGTATGGATATTTTAACAATGTTGATTCTTCTCAGCCATGAGTATGGTATGTTCTTCCATTTGTTGACATCTTCAGATATTTTCTTTCTCAAAGTTTTATAATCTCTTTGTAGAGATCTTTCACTTCTTTTGTTAGATATATTCCTAGGTATTTCATTTTCTTTGGTGCTTTTATAAAAGGAATAGAGTCTTTGATTTTGTTCTAGGCTTGACAATGTTGGCATATATGAAGGCAACTGATTTGTGAGTATTGATTTTATAACCTGAGATGCTGCTCTATTCCTTGATCACTTCTAAGAGCTTTGTAGTTGAATTCCTGGGGTTTTCCAGGAATAAGATCATGTCATCTATGAAGAGGGAGATTTTGACCTCTTCTGCCCCTGTTTTAATTCCTTTGATCTGCTTCTCTTGCCTGATTGCAATGGCTGGGGCTTTAAACACTATGTTAAATAGTGGAGACAGTGGGCATCCTTGTCTGGTTCCAAATTTGAGTGGGAATGCTTTCAGTTTTCCTCCATTCAATATGATTTTGGCTGTGGGTTTGCGGTAGATAGCCTCTATCAGCTTAAGGAATGTTCCTTCTAAACCTATTTTCTTGAGTGTTTTTATAAGGAAAAGAGACTGGATATTGTCAAAAGCCTTTTCTGCATCAATTGAAAGAATCATATGATATTTGTTTTTAATTCTATTTATGTGGTATATTATATTTATAGATTTGTGTATGTTGAACCAACTTGTGTCTCTGGCATAAAACCCACTTGATCATGGTGTATAATCTTTTTAACGTGTTGTTGTATTCTGTTTGCCAATATCTTGTTGAATATTTTTGCATCAATAATCATTAATGATATTGGTCTATAGTTTTCTTTTTTTGTTGGGTCCTTTCCTGGTTTGAGGATCAGGGTGATATTTGCTTCATAGAATGTGTTGGGGAGAATTCCTTCTTTCTCTAGATTTTGGAAAAGTGTATGCATTATAGGAGCTAGTTCCTCTTTGAAAGTTTGATAGAATTCTGGTGTGAAACCATCTGGTCCAGGGCTTTTTTTGTGGGGGGGAAATTTTGTATAATTGATGCTATTTCAGTACTTGATATTGGTCTATTCAAGATTTCTAAATCTTTATGGCTGAGCTTTGGAAGGTATTGTGCTTCCAGATATCAGTCCATCTTCTCTACATTTTCATATTTCTGGGAATAGAGTTTTTTGGTAGTAATTATTGAGAATTTTTTGTTTTTCTGTGGCATCTGCTGTTATTTCCTCTTTATCATTTCTCATTGCAGTTATTAGAGATCTTGTTTTTCTGTTTCTGGTTAGTTTAGCCAAGGGTTTATCAATTTTATTAATATTTTCAAAGAACCAACTTTTTGATTTATTGATCTGTTGTATAATTCTTTTGTTTTCAATTTCATTTAATTCGCCCTGATTTTGGTTATTTCTTTTCTTCTACTGGGTTTGGGATTAGATTGTTCTTCTTTTTCCAGTTGCTTGAGATGGCCCATTAAGTTGCTGACTTGCTGTCTTTCTGTTTTCTTGATGAAGGCATCTAATGCTATAAATTTCCCTCTAAGGACTGCCTTTGCAGTGTCCCACCGGTTTTGACAGATTGTGTCTTCATTATTCTTTTGTTCCAGAAATCTAATGGTCTCCTTCCTGATCTCATCTATGACCCAGCTATCATTTAGCATTAGGGTTATTTAGTTTCCATGATTTTATTTGAGTATGAAGATTTCTGTTGCTGTTGAGTTCAACTTTTATTCCATCATGGCCTGAAAAGATATAGGGGATAATTTCTATTCTTTTGAATTGGTTGAGGTTAGGCTTGTGACCTAAGATATGATCAATTTTGGAAGATAATCCATGGGCTGATGAGAAGAATGTGTATTCAGTTTTGTTAGGATAAAGTATTCTATAAATGTCTGTTAAGTCCATTTGTTCTTGGGTCTTATTTAAGTCCATTATTTCTTTGTTTAGTTTCTGCTTGGAGGATCTGTCCAGTACTGCCAATGGGGTGTGAAAATCTCCAACTATTTCAGTGTGGGAAGATATTGTTATACTGGGAAGATATACTGTTACCTTATTTGCCATCCATATTCTAAATTCTATTTCTGACATTTCACCAATTTCTCTGTGGATGGGATTCTCTGTTGTATTTTCTTGATGTCCCCAGGAGGCATTGATCTGCTCTGATTTTTCATGTTGCCACAGTTTTTCAGCTGATTCCTCCTCATGAGTATTTTCAACTTATTTCTCTTTTTCTCTTTTTTAATATGTTAATTATACTTTTTTTTAGTTGAATTGATAGGTTGTCCCTGATGAGTCCACTCCTCACCATTGCAGTGCCACCTTTGCACTGTTGTTTTTCTTCCACTTTCTTTTTTCTGCCACTTGGTTTGGCCTGGGTGATGTGTACCTCACTCAGTCCTCTCAGTGCGGAGATCATCTCATTCAGCTTCCATCCATTTCAGTCCAATATCTCTCCCTTTGGGCATGAGCCTTCAACAAAAGCTGCTTACAGTCTACTGTCTTCCTGCAATTTCTCCTGAAGACCTCCACATCAGTGCAATTTGAAGAAAGGTTTAGACAAACTTATGGGGAATCCTTGAGCCAAAGTTGCCCATCCAAAAGATTTACAGTCTTTCTAGAATGGCCTGCCTTAACATCCCTGACAGTGTTTCCAGGCCCCTGGTCAGATGGCCAGACATTTGGGCACTGCTCAATCATTGGTGAGGAATGGTCCACAAGACCAGTACCTTTGGCAGGAATGCAGTGGTTGAGCCTAATGAGTAGCTACCAGGCCTTCCAGTGAATTATTCTCCCTGTGGCAGGAGGTCTGAATAGCATACTTTCTTTCTTTCTTTTTTTTTTTTGAGACAGAGTCTCAAGCTGTTCCCCTCAGTAGAGTGCTGTGGCATCACAGCTCAAAGCAACCTCAAACTCTTAGGCTTAAGCAATTCTCTTTCCTCAGCCTCCTAAGTAGCTGGGACTACAGGTGCCTGCCACAACGCCTAGCTTTCTTTTTTGTTGCAGTTGCCATTGTTGTTTAGCAGACTGAGGCCAGGTTCAAACCCACCAGCCTTGGTGTATGTGGCCGATGCCATAACCACTGTGCTATGGGTGCCAAACCAGTAGCATACTTTCACAGCTGCCAGAGTTCACCTTTTGCACCACTCAGAGCTATGCCCCTGTGCAGGTTGGGAAGCAGCCAGTTCCTCCATGGTTAACATTGACCTCTCTTCCTGAAGAGAAACCATGAAGAGAGAACCATAGCCCTCAGTGCTGTACCTGGCAACAGGGCCACAACTGGTATTCATCTTCACCTTCCTCTACCATCTATTCTAAATGCCTCTCAGCTATCATCTTGGCAGGTCTTGGTGACTTCCCTGGTAGTGTGACCCAGACCTACATTACTAAGGAGTCTGGATCCTTATTAGTCATAACTGTTGTTGCACTGGAGTTGTTGCATGTGTCTGTTCACAAAGTGGGTCAAGATAGCACCAGCAGGTGGATTTCCTGGGTTCTTTACTCTCACTGTAGTAATTTTATCTCCTCTTGTTGATCAGGAACAATTACTTCTGACACAATGGTGACTCCTTGTCTTCTGTACCCTGGACACAAGTTGTCCAATGTGATCTGAAGGCTACTATAACTTACAGTTTAATATACCCTTGTTGTGTAGCCTGTCAAGGGTACAAACTGTTTGGGGCTTAGCACTTCCAACTCTGCAGAGTCCAGGGGTTGAGTGATGGTAAATGGGGTCCTCTCACCCTTAGGCTCCCAGACTCATGTATTCTTTTTGAGAACCATGTAGAGGTCTCTGCTTTAATACATATACTGCATCCTGAGGAGTAGCACACCATCCTTTCAGAGCATAGTGGTCTCTGTAGAAAGCTATTTCACTTCTCTATGAGGTCAGCTGCTTCTGATGGTAGTTATTTAATGTGACCGGTGGATCCCATGTTAAGAGGGCCACTTCTTCACTTCCTTTGTTGTGAAGTGGGCCTTGTGGTTGGATTCTGTATCATGTAAGATTCCATGACTAATGATCAAGCATTATATAAGCTTCTAGATAGTGGTGCTGCCTGACACACAGTGGGCAGGAAAGGATAAGCCATACCCAAAAGAGACCCCGTGAAGATGGACAACTGACTTTTCCAGAAAAGAAGTGTCTAATATGGTAAACTTGGCACCAAGTATCTGGTTGGTCATCTAAAGGAATGGAGCTTGATGGGACTTACACGGGTCTCTGTTGACAGATTAGGTATTCTGAGGCAGTAATAGCTAGGTCATTCTTGGTAAGCGTCAGGCCATGTTTTTGATCCCATGTGTGGCCTCCTTATCTGTCACCATGGCCTCCATTCATGTGGTTACTGTGCCACTTTCAGGTCAGCTAATGCCATTTGGCTGAGTCACTTGTCTACTTGGTTGTTCAGTGCCTGTTTCATGGGTATGCTTTCTGGTGGGCATTTTTGAAGATACAAAAATCTTTACACTTTGTGCTCAAGTCTATTTTCCTTCTATGTTCCTCTATCCTAGAACTTCTTATTTCCCGTCTTCTAATTCTTTTCTTTCCATATCCCTGATTGGAGAGTCAGACCTTTGGCTGCAGCCCAGGAATTGTGAATGACCAGATCCACTGTTCAGAGCTCTGCTCACTTGGAAGATTTTCCTTCTCTATTGTTTTTCGGGGTTGCCCCTGGATGTGGCGCTAATGCAGCCACCATCCATTTTCAGTTTGTATCCATGTATGGAGTAGACCTATATGCCTGGGCCTTTTCCCTTTCCTCCAGCTGGTCACATGGGGTCCTCCATAGGGTCATGGATGTGAGTTGGAGGAGGGTATGGTGCAACTGTGTTGGTGGACTGAGAGTCAGGCAGCTTACTCAAGTCCTGCCCTGCTGGGGCTTGATCCTAAATGTACCATTTTCATCTTCTGACGGAATGACTGCTGCTGGGCCTATCTAACTTTATGACTTCTGACTTTATCACAGAATTCAGCTCATAATGGAAGTTTTGGAAACATTCACCAGGTGCTCCAAGATGAAGCATTTTGTATCTACCAGGGCTCAATTACATGTCAAAAAGCCTATAATAATCTATTGCAGATGGCATGGCTTTGCTCCAGAATCCCAGCAGCCTATGTTGTGATTCTCCCACTGCTGCTTGTCGTACATTCATACCTTGCATTTCCTCCTTGTCATTATCATGTCAGACACCATAGAGCCTGTTGGATCATGTGGCCTAAGTGGCAAAGCCTCTTGGCCTGTAGTCTGAACCTGCTATAAAGCCCTTTCTTGTCCCAGGACCCACTTTAAGTTGGGAGCTTTCAGTATCACCCAGTAAAATAGCTGGAGCAGTATTCCTAAGTGTAGAAAGCGTTGCCTCCAGAACCCAAGGAAGCCTGCAAGGTACTGTGCTTCCTTTGTCATGGTAGAAGATGCAAAATGCAACATTTGCCCTTTACCCTGGACCCCTAAAAACTTCAGTCAAGTGTCAAAGTTCCTAAATATTTGTAGGGTTTATCTCTCACCCTTCAAGAGGCCTCTCCAAGGCCTACAGTACCTAAGACACTTCTTGCATGTCCTGCCTAAGCAGTATGATGTCATTAAGGTAATAGATTGATACGATGTTCTGTGGGGTGTCTAGGCAGTCTAAATCTCTTTGGACTATATTATGACAGAGGGAAGGAAAGTTAACATAGTTCTGGGGCAAAAAGTGTGAATAAATGTTGTCATCTCATATGGATGTGAAAGATTTTTAATCTTTTTTTTCAATCAGAATTGAGAAGAATCCGCTTGCCAAGTCAGTGGCTACATAACATATACCCAAGGGCTTATTACAATGCTTTAGCAATGATACCATGTCTTGTGCAGCATCTGGGATCAGGGCTAACAATTGAATGAGTTTATGGTAGTCTATGGTCATTGTTTAGGATCTATCTGTTTTCTGCAGGGGCCAGACTAATGAATGAAACAGATGTATGATGGAGACCACAACCCCTGTATCTTTCAGGTGTCAAATGGCGGCTCTACTCTCTGCTGTCATCCCTCAACGTGGAATACAATCCTTTTAAACTTACTATCTCAATTTAAAGTGGAAGTATTACTTACTGGCTGGTGGAAGGATCCTTAGTCTTCTTTCCTGCACTGTTAGAATCTTGTGATATGAGCATCAGTTAGTCTTGCATACATGTTACTGTTATTTTTAGAAGTCTGATGTTGATCCAAGGAAAGAAATTTGGATGGTAGACCCTTTCGGATAGAAAACCAGAGGTCTTAAGAAGTCCCTGCCTCCCACCCATGACTACGACAAAGAGGATATTACCTTTACTCTGCCTTTCAATGGGCTGTGTCTTCTGTACTGAAAATCCTGAAAGGACCCAGCAGAGAGATGTGCCCAACCAATTTCAAGACTTTAATGTTTTGTTACCTCTGTAGACTTCACCTCCACCCTGACCACACCAAGAACTTCCAATGGCTTCTGTATGTATTGCTTAAAGTTCACTTAATCCAAAGGTTGATGTGCCTGATTATTAATCCAGAGTGCAGAGTGGCTGTTACAAGCAATCTCACACACTTCACCTTCTTTCCAGACTTTTCAGACAATACGTGCTTATCCAGGGTGCCATTTACTAGGATCCCCAGCAAAGTATAGTCATCACAGTCATTGATCCTATTAGTAGCATCATAGCCCAGTTCTACTTGCCCCTCATTCAACCGATTCTCCATTTTTAGTTCAGAGCCAGTCAGCACTTGAACTCGAAACACTATAGCAGATATGTTTAAAACCACAGTCAGATGGCTTCCAACCTTAGCCTCCTTGATATAAAAGAAATTCTTATCTGAGCTATAGGCATTCATGAGAACAGAGCCATTGGTAACATTCAGGTTAGTGTAAATGGTGGCAGCAGGGTTGCTGGGAAAGCCAATATCATTTTCCACAAATCCCTTATCTTTGAGGCTATTGAATTTGCCTTTAAAGGAAGAGTACTTGCCCATGTGCTGGAAGAGGGAGGGGAAGAACTGTATTGGTTCTTTCTGCATGAGAAGGTCAAGGAAATGGGAGAGAAGATAGTCGCAGGGCATTTGTTGGTAGAAGATGAGAAGAAAATGAACAAAGCAGGGGAGATCTCTAGTATGAAAGAGTTTTCCAGTGAAGCCCAGCTGAGAGAACTCCAGAGTCACCCACGATCTCCACTTCCAGGCAGACAGTATAGAAGCAATCTGGGTGACGAATCCTGGGGTACATTTCACGTCATCTTCGATCATCAGGAAATAATCAGATTGGTTGGTAGCAAAGTTCATGAGGAAGGCATAATCCATGTTCTGCTTGGAGCGAAAGACTACATAGGCAGAGGTGTCTTTAAAATGTTTCTTGAGTCCCTTCAGGGGAAGGTAGCTTTTAAGAGGAGTATTGATCACTACTAGCTGTCTGGCCTGGACATATGATTTAAAGAGAGTTGAGATGTTAGAGGTCATTCGGCCAAGCCACTTGGGGTCAGGATCTGCCAGGTGGACCAGAACAGTGAAGTGTTTTCGCTCTGATGGGGAAGAAGCAAAGAAGAGAGATTGCAGGGTATCCAAGAGGTAGCTCTCTTTGGGACGCCTCACTGAGGAAATCCCTATGGTCAGCAGTTCTAGGATTGGGGAGAAAAGAGGACCTTTGTCAACTTAAAGAACTGAGGAAAGCAATTGCTATGGGTGAATTATGACAGTCTCTTAGGTCCTTCCGTATTTAACTTCTTGTGTTCCATGGTTATTTTACATTTCCTGCCCCCCAGGACCAAGTATGGGATCATATTAGGAATTACTGTCTTGTCACAAATTGAGTTTTTTTTTTTTTTTTGAGACAGAGTCTCAAGCTGTCCCCCTCAGTAGAGTGCCGTGGCATCACAGCTCAAAGCAACCTTAAACTCTTGGGCTCCAGCAATTCTCTTGTCTCAGCCTCCTGAGTAGCGGGGGACTACAGGAGCCTGCCACAATGCCTGGCTATTTTTAAAGATGGGGTCTCACTCTAGCTCAGGCTGGTCTCGAACCTGTGAGCTCAGGAGATCTGCCTGCCCTGCTTCCCAGAGTGCTAGGATTACAGGCATGAGCCACTGCATCCAGACGAGGTTTTTTGCTTTTTTTTTTTTAAGTCTCACATTTGAAGACCATTGTGAGAGAATGGATAAAGGTGGCGAGCTAGACATTTACATCTATGTCCCCTCCCACCTAAAATACTACTGAAAAAGAAAAAAAGGTTTCCCTGAGACCCACAATATTTGAAGAATTCTTGGAAGACAGAGAGTATATGGAACATCATTGGTAGAGAAATATAAGTAGAGGAATCTGTAGTCTAAAAGAAGAGAAAACAACTGAATGGGTGCATCTTTGTACAAAAAATCCTCAGAAAAATTCTAAGTTTGGGGGCACCAAATATAAAGAAAAGGAGTGGACCATGGGATGGTCATCTGGATAATTAATTATAGAACCATGTCCAGACCACTGACCCCGTGACCACCAGTGTGGTAGTGGTGGCAACATCCATCTTCAGACTGAAGTCCTAAGGATTTTTTTTTTTTCGTCTAAATAATGTGGGTGTTCTGCCAGGAAAGAACATATCATGTGAGTCCTGGGACTGGAGAAAATATCAGAACTGAAGCCAAGGACTTCAGGCAACAGAGGTGGGAAAGGAGAGGTGGGTATGTGTTAAACCATTGTTAACACAGCTAACTATGGCATTTGTCTGTAGGATAAAGCTCTGTGTATGGCTCCCCAAAGTAAAGTTCAGAAATGAAGAGTCTGCCAGAGGGTGTCAAAAACAGATAAATGGTGACATGTCTCAGATGACTCAGGACTCTATAAGAAAAGATGGGGGGATACTTTGCCCAGATGATCAGCTACCATATCCCTCACTGACCGCATGTGTCACTCCTCTCTGTACAATCATAGTTGTATCAAAAAGGCTCAGGATTCAACTTTAAGAGGCTACTTGCCAAAGATGGGACGATGTAAGCATCCATAAGAATAAAATTTCAATGGTTGAGGGTGGTGCCTGTGGCTCAGTGGGTAGGGCGCTGGCCTCATGTACCGAGGGTGGTAGATTCAAACCCAACCCCGGCCAAACTGCAACACAAAATAGCCAGGTGTTGTGGTGGGCACCTGTGGTCCCAGCTACTCGGGAGGCTGAGGCGGGAGAATCGTCTAAGCCCAAGAGCTGGAGGTTGCTGTGCGCTGTGATGCCACAGCACTCTACCGAGGGTGACAAAGTGAGACTCTGTCTCTAAAAAAAATAAATTTCAATGGTTGAAAAACATAAAATTCATGAGTTCATAAGAATGCAAAGAAAACCTTTCATAATCACAACAGAGTTTTACAGAGAAGCAAACAGGGATGGCTATTTAGAGCAAAGAAGTTCACTATTCATTCTAGATCCTTAAATATAAATCTGAAACTGGAATCACCAATATGACGGAAGTGAATTCCTAAAATAGAAGCTAACAGAGGAAATGATGAATTGAAGAATGTCCAATATGTTAAATCAATACTCAGATTGGAGGGGAAGTCACATTCTTCCAAAAGAAGAACAGCTGATATGATATCAGCAAAAGAACAGGCTGATATGAATCAGCAAGAGTTGGTAGAAAATATAGATGTAGGAACTTGATCAAGTTCAGGTCAGATTTTTTTTTTTTTTTTTTTGAGACAGAGTCTCAAGCTGTCACCCTGGATAGAGTGCCATGGCATTACAGCTCACAGCAACCTCCAATTCCTGGACTCGAGTGAGTCTCCTGTCTCCGCCTCCCAAGTAGCTGGGACTACAGGCCACAACCCCCGGCCATTTTTTGGTTGCAGCCGTCATTGTTGTTTGGTGGGCCCCGGCTGGATTTGAACCCACCAGCTCAGGTGTATGTGCCTGGCGCCTTAGCCGCTTGAGCCACAGGTGCTGAGCCCAATCATTGAAGTTTTATTCTTGTTGATGCTTATGTTGTCTCATCTTTGGCAAGTAGCCTCTTGAAGTTGAATCCTGAGCCTTTTTGATATAACTTTAGTCACTTTTTAAAAGCTTCCTTGCTATCTGGTATGACATTTCCTGCCTTGGACCTGTGATCACTCATTTTTATGAGAATCTCTGGTCTTTTTTAGTGAAAAATGGCACTTAGAGTTTATCATCTAGATACCAGAGGTGCTCATTGCTAGTGGGTCAGTAATTTGTAGGTCCTAATAGACAGAGCTAAAACATGTAAATGAAAAAAAGACAAAATGCATCATGAGTACATACTGATATTTCAAAATACATTCAGTGAAACGTGTATTTAAACTTAAAGGAAAAAGCAGATTCTCTTTATTGAGAGTTTTTTCTTTTTTTTTTTTTTGTGAGGCAGAGTCTCACTTTGTTGCCCTCGGTAGTTTGGTAGTGTGCCGTGGTGTCACAGCTCACAGCAACCTCAAACTCTGGGGCTTAAGCGATTCTCTTGCCTCAGCCTCCCAAGTAGATGGGACTACAGGCACCTGCCACGACGCCCGGCTATTTTTTGGTTGTAATTGTGCCTGTTGTTTGGCAGGCCCAGGCTGGGTTCAAAACTGCCAGCTCTGGTATATGTGGCTGGCGCCCTAGCCACTGAGTCACAGGTGCCGAGCCTCCTTGAGAGTTCTTTGTGTTATTTAAACTTACAAACTGAAGAACTCTTGAACTTAATCTTATCTTACTGATGTAATAGTTTATCCCTGTCCTTTAAATTCTTAAAGTACCTGAATCATTAAAAGCTTATATGTCTCAAGATTTATTTTTTCTTACCAAATATCTAAACTATGGAGATCCGATGGCTATCACAGTCAGGCTTCAGGAGAGTACACAGTGCCAAAGTGAAGCTGGTTCAACAAGAGACTCACAAAGTCTTGGTTGAGCTGACAGGGAAAAGGCCACATGTGCTGTGCTGTGAACTCCAATAAAAGATATCGGCAGGGTTGTCAGTGTCAGAGGAAAGGGACACCTACATTGCTATCAAGGCCAGTGAGGACCAAGGGTGGAGACAGGCTGAAGCTATTCTTTTAGGAGTAGTTAGTATAGTATAGCAGTTAGGAGTAGATGGGAACTCAAGCTGTGAGATTGGAAAAGGTCACCAAGACAGTGAGTCTGGACAAGGACTAAGCCCTGGAGAACATCAGAATTTACAGGTTGGAAAGAGAAGATAAACCAGCAAAAGAGGGTGAGGATCTACCAGCAAAGTTGAAGGAAAACTGGAAGTGTTTGGAATCCTGGAGGTGATTAAAGGGAATGTTGAAAGAAGAGAGTGGTGTACTGTGTCAGATACTGTGAAAGGTCAAGGAAGATAGAGGTCGGAAGGTGACCAGTAGGGACAGCTATGTGGAAGCTGCTTTGGTTGAAATAGGCAAAATGAGTGGTTTAAGAGAAATTTCTTTCTTTTATCAAGAATAGATAAAAGCGGGCGGCGCCTGTGGCTCAAAGGAGTAGGGGGCTGGCCCCATATGCCAGAGGTGGTGGGTTCAAGCCCAGCCCTGGCCAAAAAAAAAAAAAAAAAAAAAAAAAAGAATAGATAAAAACTTGCTTGTGTTTTTATGACAGCAGGAAAGAGGGAAAATTGGTGGTGCAGGAGAGAGAAAATTGCTTGAGTGATGTTAACAAGTAGTTAAGAAGAGGTGGAATCTAGTGAAAAACTGGAGAGGCTGTAACTACATAAGAGTATGGACGGTTCATCTGTACCAAGAGAAAGGAACTTCACTGAAGATTGACCTTGGGTTCCAGAGAGCACAGTGGAAGGGTATGAGAAGTTGAGGAGGGGTCAGAAAAGAAGATGCACAGAGCCTAATGGGAGGATGTGGGGAAAATAAGGATAGTTGACCATACTTAGCATGAGTGACTCTATCTTTGTTCACTCATTGGCTTTGGCACCTCGCCCTGTTCTCAAGATGAAAGCCAAGGTCTCTTATGCAAGTGTGCTTGAGGACGCTTCAGGAAGAGTTGCCACTCTCTTAGAAGGGATGATAAACATTCTCAGGCTTTTGGCTCACATTTGATTTACACACAGCTATCTATGCATTGGTTTTTTGAGCAATAAAAGGGGGAGCCCCTGGAACAGCCACCTGAAGTCTCACCCATGGAGTGGATGTACAGCGCAGGATTTATTCCAATCAGGACTCTGGTCAGCCGGCTGTTTTAGGGACTTCCCAGCTTGTGAGCCCAGGTGTAGGTGTTCCCAATTGGATGAGTGTATTGTAGTTGTGTATAATTTTTTACTGGCTTGTGGATGAATCTCATGGCAGTTGGAACCCTGCTTGCTGATGCATTCCATGAGCTCATGTACTGATTTAGTGAGTGTATTATAGTTGTATATAACTTTTTTATTCCTCACTAGCCTCGTATTTGCTTTATAATCTTTTGCATAACTTTAATTTGCTTTCTAATCTTCTATGTAATTTTACCAGTTCAATAAACCCATCTTGTTTCAAGTATTAGCCTGTCTGTACTCATGTCTTTTTGATTTCAAAGCATAGCTGAGGAGAGTGTGGTGGATGAGAACTGCCCTGGATTTCTATTTCTTATTTATTTATTTATTTATTTTTGAAGAGTCTCACTTTGTCACCCTTGGTAGAGTGCCGTGGTGTCACAGCTCACAGCAACCTCTAACTCTTGGGCCTCAGAGATTCTCTTGCCTCAGCCTCCCAAGTAGCTGGGACTACAGGCGCCCATTACAACACCTGGCTATTTTTTTTGTTGCAGTTGTCATTGTTGTTTAGCTGGCCTGGCTATTTTTTATTTTATTTTTTTGAGGCAGAGTCTCACTATGTCGCCTTCAGTAGAGTGCCGTGGTGTCACAGCTCACAACAACCTCAAACTCTTGGGCTCAGGTGATTCTATTGCCTCAGTCTCCCGAGTAGCTGGGACTATAAGTGCCCGCCACAAAGCCTGGCTATTTTTTGGTTGAAGTTGTTATGGCTCTTTAGCAGGCCTGGGCTGGGCTGGAACCTGCCTGCCTTGGTGCATGTGGCTGGCGTCCTACTCACTAAGCTACGGGCGCTGAACCCCAGCTATTTTTTTGTTGCAGTTGTCATTGTAGTTTAGCTGGCCTGGGCTGGGTTCGGACCTGCCAACCTCAGTGCACGTGGCCGGCACCGTAACCACTGCGCTTCAGGTGCTGAGCCTGGATTTCTATTTAAACTGGAATATGCTTCTCTCAAAATAGGAATATCTATCTTCTCATGCAGAAGTCTACTGAATGTCTCAATTTCTGCTTCCCTCTCTCTGATTGACTTCTTTCAGTGAGAGGCAGATCCGACATCCACTAACCATGGTTTTCTTTTAGGACTGGGTTATGATAGGTAATCCATACACGTAACCTCATTCTCAGCTTCTTTGGACTCTTGCACACAATGGTGTGAGAAGTAGGCAAAAATCTTCTCTTCATCTGAACGTGTAAGTGCCTATCCTACAGACCCACTTTCCTGGGCTTCAAGTAACTTTCTTTAGACGTGGGACCTGAGGACTCTGGAACAAGCGGCGGTTGGGTGTATAGGAAAGCTGATTATGTTCTTAGATCCAAGCTGTATTTTTCAGTCCAGCTTTTTGTGAAGAAAAAGGTGGGGTGAGGGGGACATCTCACTTAAATGTCTACTCAAGCCCCTGTATTTCTGAATTGGTCCAAGGTCAAGAGGGGAGAGAGGCACTTGAACAAATGCCTCAATTAACATCAGTGTTAAATGAAATCCAGCTCTATACATTTTATAAACAGTATATACACACAACACAAAAAATTGAAAATAGTAATGAAAAAAGATACAGTCTTATGCAAATACTGAAAATTTAAATTCACTTATTTCAAAGCTGTACTTACAACTTTAGAAATACAAGCAGAAATAGATATATCCAAAATCACATTGGAAACATTTTCTCTCTCTCAGAAATCAACACATCAATTAAACAACAATGAAGAAACACAATTTTTTTTTTTTTGAGACAGAGCCTCAAGCTCTGGGTAGAGTGCTGAGGCACCACAGCTCACAGCAACCTCCGACTCCTGGGCTTAAGCGATTGTTTTGCTTCAGCCTCCCAAGTAGCTGAGACTACAGGTACCCTCCACAACACTGAGCTATTTTTTGGTTGTAGTTGTCATTGTTGTTTGGCGGGCACGGGCTGGATTCGAACCCGCCAGCTCTGGTGTATGTGGCTGGCACCTTAGCCGCTTGAGCTGCACGCGCTGAGCCAAGAAACAGAATTTTGAATAACACAACAAAATTCATTGTGTGTATTCATGAACGTGTGTGCACGTTGCTCATCAGAACATACACATTTTCCTCAGATATTAAAAAAAATTGACTATTAGGACATGAAGACAATTGTGATTTTAGTTGTTCTGAAGATAACAATTATATAGGCCATATTCTTTGATTATAGTGCAATAAAACTAAAACTAACCATGAAAGTCTAACTAAAACTATCCCTTTGGAAGCAAAAAAATCACTGTTCCAAACATCTCTTGAATTAAGAAGAAATCAAAATGAAAAATACCAGCTACTTAGAAATATATGGGAGTGAGAACACTGTCGTCAAAAACTCTGGGATGTGGTTAATGTGGGACTTAAAGGTGAAGTAATACCTTTCAATGTCATTGTGAGAAAACAATACAGAAAATAAAGAAATGAGAAAACAATCAAAGGAACCAAGGCAAAAATAAAACTAAGGAAAGCAGAGTGTGGAATTAAGAAGACAAAAGAAAAACGTAATTAAACGCAACAATTTAAAAAAAGTGTAGAAGATCAACAAAAGGCAGTTGTTAGAAAATATTAATAAATTACACCTGGCTCAGGGACTGTAGCACAGTGGTTATGGTGCCAGCCACATACATGAAGGCTGACGGGTTTGAACCAGGCCCAGGCCAGCTAAACAACAATGACAATTGCAACAAAAAATAGGCAGGCATTGTGGCAGGCACCTGTAGTCCCAGCTACTTGGGAGGCTGAGGCAAGAGAATCACTTAAGCCCAAGAGTTTGAGGTTGCTGTGAGCTGTGACGCCACAGCACTCTACTGAGGGCAATATACTGAGACTTTGTCTCCAAAAAAATAAATAAATAAAATAAAAAATAAAATAACCCCTAAACCTGTGGTTAAAAAGAGAGAAAATACAAATAATATTAGGAATGAAAATGCGTCATAACTATAAGAATGAAGACTTAAAAAAATACTGTAAGTATGAATCATTAGAAAAATAGAAACATTTATGAATTTGCATGTTACAAAATATAAGACATAAATCATCAATAGACACATGAAAACAAAATGGATCAATGGACAGGTAATCAGAGTCAAGCAAATTAGAGCTAAGGAATTACAAAAGTTGAAAAATCTGATGATCCTAACAGGCAGCAAAGATGTGGACTAACAGGACCTCATACCTTGATGGTAGGAGTATAAAGTAAGCCATTTAAAAAGTCTTCAGTATGTTGATTTATTTAAAACATTATTTACCATAGAGAGGATAGCTGTGGGGTGTGCTTTTTTGTTTTTTTGGGTTTTTTTGTTAAGCCATTTACAGTTTGGCAAAATCTAATAAAGTGGACGATATGCACATCCTATGACCTAGCGATTTTACTAGTAGGAATATATCCTAGAGAATTTCTTATGTGCGTTCAATAAGAATTTGTGTGCAAGAATATTCATAGGGACATTGTTGGAAATAGCAAAAACTGGAAGTGATCTAAGTGTTTATCAGCAGGAGAATGGATCAAAATTTTGTCATGGTTCATTCAACTTGGTTGAATTTTTTATAAATGTATAATACAGGCATCACGTTAAGTGAAAAGGAATGAAAAGGAAGTGAAAGAAATCTCACAAACATAACATTAAGTGAAAAAAGTAAGTTCTGGCGCCTGTGGCTCAGTGGGTAGGGGGCTGGCCCCATATACAGGTTGCAGTTCAAAAACTGCAAAACCAAACGAAACAAAACAAACAAAATAAGTAAGTTCTGGCAGAAGTACATACAGTTTGTTTTATACAACTTTTATGAAGCTTAAAAACAGGCAAATAATATCAGCTTAAGATAATTACACATGTAGTAAGTATACTGAGAAATCTAAGGGAATGGTAAATATCAAATTATCCTGAATTTGTGTTATCTGTGGGGCAGGGGAATGAAAGGGTGATTGTTTGTTGGGGGAGGAATACAGAGTAGAGCTTCAATTGTATCCGTATAATTTTATTTCTTAAGTTGGGTGTTTACAGAATTTTTAGAACCTTTTGGTATATCTTTTTTTTTTCTTTTTTTTTGCAGTTTTTGGCCGGGGCTGGGCTTGAACCCGCCACCCCCGGTATATAGGGCCAGTGCCCTACTTCTTGAGTCACAGGCGCGGCCCACCTTTTGGTATATCTTAAATATTGTGTACAACATTTAAAAATTATGAGTACCAATGACATATCTACAACATATTTGAAAACATAACAAAAATGGGTGATGTTTTAAGAAAATATAAATTATCAAAATTGTTGGAAGAAAAGGTAAATACCTGAATAAATTAAAGGATAATTAAAGAACTTTAAAAGAAAGCCAAAGATTTTCCACCCCATCAAAACACAAACAAAAGCCAAACTCAGATGTTTTCAAGGTAAAAATCAAATATTTGAAAAATAAATAATTACAGAATTATTTAAATATATTTAAGTGACTTGAAAAAGTATACAAAGCTTTTCAATTGATTCTATGGGCCTATTGTATCACTGATTCCAAAATTTCTAGCATTAGTCCTGACACATAGTAGGTACTCATACATTTGTTGAAAGAGTAAAACATAGAGAAACACACACAAAACAATACCAATTGCAAGGCAAAACTTTCAAATAAGATATTAAATAAATTGTCTTAATTAGGGTATTAAAGGAATATATTATAATCAGGTAGCACTTATCCCGGGAATCTAAGGATGTTTATGCAATAGGGGTAGTAGTAGATTCAAAGAGAAAAACACATGTGATTAGCTCAATTGATGCCAAAAGCTTTTGATAACCTATTCTTGATATGATCCTTAGCTAGCTAGAAAAAGATGGCAACATCCTTATAGGTTTATAGAAATAGACTAATATAAGTTCCTTCTGATAGTAACTGGGAAATAAGAATTACCCTTTGAAAAGGCAACCAGTTTTAATTTAAAGGAAACTATGAATCAAATATCTTAGACATAAAAATACTTTTAAAAATTCAGATACTAGCTATAACATGTTTTAGTCTGTGTTGTTGAGAAAGGTAAATTGGCTTGGTGCCTGTAGCTCAGCGGGTAGGGTGACAGTCACATATACTGGGGCGGAGGGGGGTGGTGTGTGTGTGTGGGGGGTTCCAACCTGCCCAGGCCTGCCAAACAACAATGACAACTACAACTACAACAAAAAAATAGCCAGGTGTTGTGGTGGGCGCCTGTAGTCCCAGCTACTTGGGAGGCTGAAGCAAGAGAATCGCTTCAGCCCAAAAGTTTGAGGTTGCTGTGAGCGGTGATGCCACTGCATTCTACCCAGGGCGACATAGTGAGACTCTGTCTCAAAAAACAAAAACAAACAAACAAACGAAAAAGTTAAATTTACAATCTACTCATCAAAACTAAGATCTCAGGCATAATCAAGGTAAAATAAAGGTCTCAATTGAGATTAAAACTTTTTTTGGCTCCATTTTACACCACATGTAACAGATTTCACTTATGTATTTTCCTTTTGCTCAGGAAAAAGAAAAATCCTTGTCACATTGTTTAATTGCAAAAGCTTTGTTTCCATTGGTCTAAAATGTAAACCTTTATATTTTTATGATCACCAAAGTTTGTGAGACATGTTTCAAGTAATTACAGTTAGTAATAAGAGATAATGATCCTTTATAAATTACATTTGCTGTTAATTTCAAATTTTTACAGAACTTAAAATGAACTTGCTCATTTAAACATTTTTCAAATTCTTTCTCTGCTGGGATGGTTCGTTTTATTTGTCAACTTGGCTAATTTACAGTACCCAGTTACTCAAACACTAAGCTAGGTGTTGCTGTAAAGCAATGTTTTTCAACCTTTTTTTATCTCACAGCACGTTTGAACCTATAGTTAAACTTCTGTGGTACACTTAAATTATGTTGATCAAAAAAAAAAGAGTAAAGGCTTGGCGCCTGTGGCTCAACGAACGGGCTAAGGCGCCAGCCACGTACACCTGAGCTGGTGAGTTCGAATCCAGCCTGGGCCCGCCAAGCAACAATGACAGCTGCAACCAAAAAATGGCCAGGCATTGTGGCGGGCGTCTGTAGTCCCAGCTATTTGGGAGGCGGAGGCAGGAGACTTGTTTGAGCCCAGGAACTGGAGGTTGCTGTGAGCTGTGAGGCCACAGCACTCTATTCAGGGTGACAGCTTGCGGCTCTGTCTCAAAAAAAAAAAAAGAGTAAAAAAAGAATATTCCTTTTTTGATTTATTTATAACACAAACAAAATGCACAATCACAGCCAAAAAATAAAACAAAACAATTTATAATTTATAATACAAATATGACAATCATAGTTCTTTAAACACTTATTTTATCTTTATTTTTCTGTTTATTATAATTAACATTAAATGATATATCTGAGCTTGACTTTTTTTAGAATACCTTCTTTGCAAGGTTGAATTTTGGATAAGCATACCCTTAAATCCTCTTCCAATAATTGAATTCTTTCCATGATCAATTTTTGTTTCTAATATTATTCATTGCAGAAAAGCTCGTTTCACACAAATACAATGTTGAGAATGGAAGAAGTATTTCTGTTGCTTCTTTTTGCAATATTTGGAAGTTCACCCTTGAGACATAACTAAAAGGTTGTACTATCTGTTGTTGAATATTTATTTTAATTGCAACCCTCTGTCCTTTCTTATTTCTGTTGACTCTTCCTTTTCTGTAATATTTAAATTTGCTGACACACACGCACTTAAAACAAAGGGATTTCTCACCCAATCCAGAAACAATATGTGAAATGTAGGTACAAGGAAATATTTTTCAAAATTTGTGTGTAATAAATCTAAAGTTTGTAAAATTTCTTCGGTAAGATTTTTTTTTTTTGCAGTTTTTGGCCGGGGCCGGGCTTGAACCCGCCACCTGCGGTATATAGGGCCGTATGCCCTACTCCTTGAGCCACAGGTGCTGCCCTTCAGTAAGATTTTTATCTAATTCAAACTTTCCCACTAGTTCAAACATTTCTATCGCATTTTCTCTTTTAATCTTTTCCTTCCAGAGTAGTAATTTTTCTCTGAAAACATTAATTTTATCTGTAGATGTGAGAATATTTTCATGATTTCCCTGCATATTCTCATTAAGAGTATTCAAACATTGAAATAAATCTGCAAGAATTGCAATTTTATTACACCAAACCTCATCACAAAGTTGCCTAATTCAGAATGTTGCATTTTAAAAAAGGTTCTTCTTTTAATTCATAATATCTTTTTTTTTTTTTTTGAGATAGAGCCTCAAGCTGGTCCCCTGGGTAGAGTACTGTGACATCACAGCTCACACTCTTGGGCTTAAGCAATTCTCTTGCCTCAGCCTCCCAAGTTGCTCGGACTATAGGTGCCCACCAAAATGCCTTGTTTTTTTGTTGTTGTTGCAGTTGTCATTGTTGTTTTAGCTGGTCTGGGTGGGGTTCGAACCCACTACCCTTGGGGGTATGTGGCTGGCACCCTGGCCACTGAGCTACACATGCCACCCAATTCATAAAATCTTGATAGAATTCTTCCTTGAGATAGCATCTCACTTCCATATCCAGTAAGAGCTGCATACGAGAAGCATCCATTGAGGAACATAATTCTGCAAATGATCTTTATTGCTGTGGCTTGCTTTCTATATAATTAATAATTTTTTTTTTTTTTTTTTTTGCCGCAAATTCTCACTATGTCACCCTCGATAGAGTGCTGTGGCATCACAGCTCACAGAAACCTCAAACTCTTGGGCTTAAGAGATTCTCTTGCTTCAGCCTCCCAAGTAGCTGGGACTACAGGCGCCCGCTACAACACCTGGCTATTTTTTGGTTGCAGTTGTCATTGTTGTTTAGCAGGTCCAGGCCAGGCTAGAACCCACCAGCCTCGGTGTATGTGGCTGGGGCCCTACTCACTGAGCTATGGGTGCTGAGCCTATAATTAATAATGGTAATTGTGTCATCTAGGACCTTTTGTAATTCAGGCACTAATGATTTTGACAGTAGCACTTCTCTGTGTAGAAAACAGTGTATAAAAATAATTTTGAGGGGCGGTGCCTGTGGCTGAAAGGACTAGGGCACCGGCCCCATATGCCAGAGGTGGCAGGTTCAAACTCAGCCCCGGCCAAAAACTGCAAAAAAAGAAAAAAAATTGTTTTTGGATTCTTTTTTTGCACAAACAAATCCTTTTACGCCTTCAGACACAGATGGGCTCCATATAAAGAGTAATACAGGAATTCCAAGACAAGTTATTAGAATTAAAGTAATGATTGATGAAATTTAAAATATCTTGGCCCTTTGTTGTTTGGAGTGGTCATCAAAATAAAAGCTATTCTAAGATTTGTTCTTTATAGACAAATCTACCGAATGCTAAAAGTTGGGGTTTACCACTGAAGTCAGTGGATTCATCCGACGGAATTGCAAACATGTTTACTTCTTTGAGGCGAGATACTTAAAATTCTATATTTTCAGATAAATCCCTAACATGCTGAGAAATTGTATTATCTGAAAGCAGAATTTAAAAAATTTCCTTTTTGCATTTTTCTCTAAACATTGTTTTTATACTTGCAAAGCAGGCTGAATAACAAATTCCGTAATAGTATGAGATTTCATTTTCCTAGCTAGGATTTCTGCAACTGCAACTGTGTAACTCACTTTTTGTACTTTATCTGATATTGTTGTATACTTATTTGGTTCATTTTTTTTTTTTTTTGGCTGGGGCCGGATTTGAACCTGCCATCTCTGGTATATGGGGATGGCGCCCTATTCTTTAGAGCCACAGGTGCTGCCCATCATATTTTTGCTTGTTGAGTATTACTGAGTACAAGTTGTTTGAAATATTCCACTGGTTTTTTGACAGGTTGGAATGACTGGATTGCAAATTTATTTTATTATTTAATTTTGAGACTGAGTCTCACGCTGTAGCCCTGGGTAGAGTGCCATGGCCTCACAGTTCACAGCAACCTCAAACTCTTTAGCTTGAGCAATCCTCTTGCCTCATTATCCCTGAGTAGCTGGGACTACAGGTGCCTGCCACTACACCTGCCTAGTTTTTCTGGTTTTAGTAGAGATGGGTGTCTCTCAATCTTGCTCAGGCTGGTCTCAAAGTCCTAAGTTCAAGCAATCCACTGGCCTTTGCCTCCCAGAGTGCTAACCACTGTGCCCAGCCTGTAAACATCTCTTTAATTAGGAATCATAGCTTCATTTGCTAATGTTTTGCCATAAATTATATATGTGGCAAGTGGTGGATGTCCTTTATTACATATGAACCAAATATATTTCCTGATAGCCTAAATAATCTTCATTATATTGATGACTAATTATTTTTAGTTTAGTTGCTGATATACTGGATGAAGCAGTATCTGACACATTAGCATTGTCTTCTGATTTTTGTTTTTCTTCTTCTTTTTTTTTTTTGAGACAGAGTCTTAACGTCACCCTCAGTAGAGTGCCATGGTGTCACTGCTCACAGCAACCTCAAGGTTTTGGGCTTAAGCGATTCTCTTGCCTCAGCTCCCCAAACAGCTGGAACCACAGGCGCCTGCCACAACGCCCAGCCATTTTTTTTGTTGCAGTCGTCATTGTTGTTTAGCTGGCTGGGGCTAGGTTTGAACTCACCAGCCTGGGTGTGTGTGGCCAGCGCCCTACCCACTGAGCTACAGGCGCGAAGCCTGATTTTTGTTTCTTTACTAAAATAATATCCATTTTAATTGGATACTATGTAATAAAAATTAAAAATGCCAAATCAAAAATAATAAAAATAAGCAAATAACTCATACTTTTACAAAAGAAATATAGGTATTAATTAAACACACTTGGAAGAATTTTCAGAACTAGGATTTGCAAGGTAATTGTGTCTAACTACTTCACTATTTAAAACTATGACATATTCAGTATGAGTTGCACCTTATTACTACTTCAGTCACAATGAGGGATTGCTGAGTCTTAGGGCTTCATTCACGTCAGTTGATTGCCATCTAGCTGTGTTTATTCGCAAATCCTTATCAAATCCAGCCATCTATAGACGTGTTGCAAAATCTTATTTTTCAAGGCCGTACTCCACCCAGTTTAGAAATAAAGCCGGTGTTTATCTATTATAACAATGATATACTTGCATAATTGGTTTAAAGAGGTTTTAATTTTGATATGTACCCTTGCTGTACTTTGAACTTCTTTTTTTTTTGAGACTGAGCCTCAAGCTGTCACTCTGGGTAGAGTGCCATGCGTCATAGCTCATAGCAACCTCCAACTCCTGGGCTTAAGCAATTCTCTTGCTTCAGCCTCCAAAGTAGCTGGGACTACAGGCGCCCGCCACAATGCTGTCTATTTTTTGGTTGTAGTTGTCATTGCTGTTTGTAGGCCGGGCTGGATTCGAACATCTCCGGTGTTTGTGGCTGGCGCTTTAGCTGCTTGAGCTACAGGTGTGGAACCTGAACTTCTTTTTTATTTATTTTTTTGAACTTCTTTCGAAAATAATTTAATTAATGATCTTTAACAGTTTTCAAGGCGTACCTAATATCCTCTCACTGCACACTGGTTGAAAATCACTGCCATAAAGATACTTTGTGAATGAGATTAAAGTCCATAATAAATTTCCTTTAAATAAAGGAGATTATTCTAGATAATCTGGAAGGGCTTGATGCAATCAGGTGAAAGACTTTCTTTTTTTTGAGACAGAGCCTCAAGTTGTCACCCTGGATAGAGTACTGTGGCATCACAGCTCACAGCAACCTCCAATTCCTGGCCTCAAGCGAGTCTCTTACCTCCGCCTCCCAAGTAGCTGGGAGTACAGGCGCCCGCCACAACGCCCGGCCATTTTTTGGTTGCAGCCGTCATTGTTGTTTGGCGGGCCCGGGCTGGATTCAAACCCGCCAGCTCAGGTGTACATGGCTGGTGCCTTAGCCCGTTGAGCCACAGGCACCGAGCCAGGTGAAAGACTTTCAAAAGCACAACTGAGGCTTCCCTGAAGAAGAAATTCCACTCGCAAATAGCAGCTCCTATTCTTGCCCTAGAATTCCAATTTACCTTTCCTGATAGCCTACCTTTGGACTTTGGACTCACTTTAACAGCTCCCACAATTGGGTAAACCAATTCCTTGCAATAAATCTCTTGATGTATCTCCTACTCATTCTATTTCTTTGGTTAAATCTTGACTGCTATACCTGCCTAAAGCTAAAGTCTATGTGCTGTAGAAAAAGTTTAGCTGAGATTTCCATTGTTTGAGGCTGCAGTATTCCTACTGTATTCTCTTCAAAGAGATTAAGATAAAAATGCTTTTAATGTGTTATAAACCTAAAATATAGCAGAAAGCTTTGTTTATCCCTCGACACATATAAATTAAAAACTAGGGGTGGTACCTGTGGCTCATCGAATAGGGCACCGTCACCACATACTGAAGGTGGCGGGTTCAAACCCGGCCTCGGTCAAACTGCAAAAACAGAAAAATAGCCGGGCATTGTGGCGGGCGCCTGTAGTCTCAGCTACTGGGGAGGCTGAGGCAAGAGAATCACTTAAGCCCAAGATTTGGAGGTTGCTGTGAGCTGTGTGCCTGCCACGGCACTCTACCAAGGGCGATGAAGTGAGACTTTGTCTCTACAAAAACAAAAACAAAAAACTATAGGAAACATAACTAATGATGAAATGTTACAGAAGCATTCTCACTGAAGTGAGGAGTAAAACAAAGACGGTTGCTTTTATTAATAATGGTCAATGAGATCATATAAAAATGAGAGAGAAAGGCTCGGCGTCTGTGGCTCAACGGGCTAAGGCGCCAGCCACGTACACCTGAGCTGGCAGGTTCAAATCCAGCCCTGGCCGCCAAACAACAATGCCGGCTGCAACCAGAAAATGGCCGGGCATTGTGGCAGGTGCCTGTAGTCCCAGCTACTTGGGAGGCTGAGGCAGGATACTTGCTCAATCCCAGGAATTGGAGGTTGCTGTGAGCTGTGATGCCATGGCACTCTACCCAGGGTGACAGCTTGAGGCTCTGTCTCAAAAAAAAAAAAAGAGAGAGAGAGAGAAAATGGAAAAGAGACAAAACATCACTATTTGCAAATAATATGAAGATGTACTCAAATTACTCAAGAGAATCTGCTGCTGATCTATTTGAACCAATAAAAGAGTTCAGTAAGATAATATTTATAAGATCAACACACACATACCATTAGGATGCCTTCAGACTTACAATGCCTAACTGTCACATGTAGTGGAAAACAAAGCCACACGATGAATACACAGAGGAATAGAGCTAGCCAGAAATCTGAAAGAACTTTGAAAGAAAACAACAAGGCTTTCATGAAGCTCACAAAAGAAGACTTGAATTCATGCAGATAAATAACACATTTTTGGATGATATGTTCAGTATTTTTTTTTTTTTTGTAGTGACAGAATCTCACTTTATCACCCTTGGTAGAGTTGCGTGGCATCACACAGCTCCAACCTCCAACTCCTGGGCTTGGCGATTCTCTTGCCTCAGCCTCCTGAGTAGCTGGGACTACAGGCGCCCACCACAACGCCTGGCTATAATATGTTCAGTATTATAAAGATATAAACTAACTGCAAGTTTATCTATACATTTAATGTAATTCCAATAGAGAGTATTTATTCATGGAGTTTATTAAGCTAATTAAAAAATTCACCTAGAGGCTTGGCGTCTGTGGCTCAACGGGCTAAGGCGCCAGCCACGTACACCTGAGCTGGCGGGTTCGAAGCCCGGGCCCGCCAAACAACAATGACGGCAATCAAAAAATGGCCGGGCATTGTGGCGGGCGCCTGTAGTCCCAGCTACTTGGGAGGTGGAGGCAGGAGACTCG
>CAUYRH010093239.1:0-56598 GCA_963574655.1 Perodicticus potto
TTAAACATAGCCTTCATGGCATTTTCTTAATCACTATATGAAGACATTGATATTCTACATTTAATAAGTTTCACCAGTACCCTTCTAAGATGCACCGTAGGTGTGATCCCACCAATTGCCCTCCCTCCACCCATCCTCCCCCCCTCCCCTCCCCTCCCTTTCCCTCTTTCCTGTATTCTTGTGCTATAATTGGGTTTTAGCCTTCATATGAAAGCTATAAATTAGCTTCATATTAGGGCTGAGTACATTGGATACTTTTTCTTCCATTCTTGAGATACTTTGCTAAGAAGAACTCAATTCCATTTTCTGTAAGTCACTTTCCTTTTTCTAGCCATAAGTCTTATCCATCCATGTGACAGCCCCGAAGTCATCCGAGCCTATTTTGGTTCTGGGTGCTACCCAATTCTCTATGCTTCCTTGCTCAATTAAGCTCTATTAAATTTAGTTGTACACAGTTTTTCTTCTAACAACCATCTGAGGCTGATTTGGCCTTAGGCAACAGATAAGTTAAAGAAGTAAATAAGTGAACAGTAGCAGAACAGAATCTGTTCCAAGCACATGTGACACCAAGAATGGCTGGAGCAGAGACAGAGAAATACTGTGCTGTGACCCTATTTTTAACTAGAGGTTGGTGAAGTTCTCAACAAACAAATTAAACAGATGCCAACAAAAATAATGCATTCCAATTATCATTCTAATTATTATCATTCTAATAATGCATTCCAATTATCATTCTAAACAGCTCTCTCTGCACTGCTTTTTTTTTTTTTTTTTTTTTTAGACAGATTCTCAACCTGTTGCCCGGAGTAGATTGCTGTAGAAACAAAACTCACAACAACCACAAACTCTTGGGTTTAAGTGATTCTCTTGCCTCAGCCTCCCAACTAGCTGGGACTATAAGTGCCTGCCACAACACCTGGCTATTTTTTTGTTGTAATTGTCATTGTTTGGCAGGCCCGGGCTAGGTTTGAATCCCCCGGTCCCAATGTATGTGGCTGGTGCCGAAGCTGCTGAGCTACAGGCAAGCTGACTTACCTTGGTTTTGATGGCACAGTTGCGAGGAGTGCTGGTCAGGTATTGTGTAGTGTCCCTCCGTGGGGATTTGTCTGATGTTATTCTGTTGGCTAGAATGAGGTTATGAGCTTTAGGGAGGAAGACCACAGAGGTGAAGTGCCCTTCTTGTTATGGCGTATCAGAGGTATATACCATCCGTGTGATTTAATCACTGTTGATGTTGACCTTGATCATCTGCTAAAATAGTGTCTGTCAGGTTTTCCACTTGTAAAGTTATTTATTTCCCCATTTCTGCTTCTTTTCTTTTTCTTTTTTAAGTTATTTTTAAATTACTTTTTTTGAGTTGGGGTTTTTGCCAACTCAAAAAGTTGGCTATTTATTGTCTAGGCTGGTCTTGAACTCCCAGGCTCAAGCCATCCTCCTATTTCAGCCCTCCAAGTAGCTGAAATTAAGGCGTGCCCCACCACACCCAAATCCTCCATCCCCTTTCCATATTCCATTTGGAAGCACAGTCTACATTCAAAGCATATGGGAATAAGCTCACTTCCTTGGGGTGGTGTTGGGGATCTACATAAAATAATTGAAGTTCTGTGTGAGAGATTTGTTTTTTCTTTTTTTTTTTGGAGAGACAGAGTCTCACTTTATCGCCCTCGGTTGAGTGCCGTGGCATCCCACAGCTCACAGCAACCTCCGACTCCTGGGCTTAGGTGATTCTCTTGCCTCAGCCTCCCGAGTAGCTGGGACGACAAGCGCCCATCACAACGCCTGGCTATTTTTTTGTTTTGCAGTTCGGCCGAGGCTGGGTTTGAACCCGCCACCTTCAGCATATGGGGCCAGTGCCCTACTCGCTGAGCCACAGGCACCGCCCGAGATTTGTTTTTTCTTCTCTTTTTATTCAGTCATTTTTATATCAGTATGGGCTTGTGGATATTCATACCTTGTACTATAATTTAATAATATGGGGCTGCTTTTACCGCTTCATTTGTTCTAACTTTGACCATTGGAGTTCTTTCAGGTTGGCTCTTGTGTCTCTGTGACTTTTTGTTTGTTTTTGAGACAGAGTCTACTATGTCACCCTCAGTGGAGTGCAGTGGTGTCACAGCTCACAGCAACCTCAAATTCTTGGGTTTAAGCGATTCTCTTGCCTCAGCCTCCCAAGTAGCTGAGACTACAGGTGCCTGCCACAATGTCCGGCTATTTTTTCGTTGCAGTTGTCATTGTAGTTTAGCTGGCCTGGGCTGGGTTCGAACCTGCCAGCCTGGGTGTATGTGGCTGGCGCCATAACCGCTGTGCTACAGCCACCAAGCCAGTGCCTTTTTTTCTTTTTAAATGGTTCTTTACTTTCTGCCATTACACTACAAGCTGCTCCTGGTTCATCTTGTAGATTTCTGCTCTAACCATTTCTTCATGTAGCCCTGGCTCCTTTTATTACAGAATGGTGTTTGGAAGCCAAGAACTAGTGCATGGGGATGCCTGTTGTCCATTTACTCTTTGTTATCTTATTCCTTCATCTTTATCTGCTCCCTCTCTATAGATTGTTCCTCCTTAGCTGCTAAGCCTGGTGTCACGGGCATTCACATAACCTCAGTGTTTCCCCATGAATCCTGCACCTATGTCCTCTACAGGCAAACTCCCTAGCTTTCTCTTTTCAGTCTAGTGTGCCTGCATTTTATATGAATTTGAAAATGCTCTAGGGCAGCGCCTGTGGCTCATCGAATAGGGCGTCAGCCCCATATACCAAAGGTGGCGGGTTCAAACCCAGCCTCGACTGAACTGCAAAACAGAAAAATAGCCAGGTGTTGTGGCAGACGCCTGTAGTCCCAGCTACTTGGGAGGCTGAGGCAAGAGAATTGCCTAAGCCCAGCAGTTGGAGGTTGCTGTGAGCTGTGTGACGCCACGGCACTCTACCGAGGGCGATAAAGTGAGACTCTGTCTCTACAAAAAAAAGAAAATGCTCTATAAAAGCTTAATAAAGTTGGAATTCCACATACAAAATATGAAATGAATGCAAATGTTAAAAATTGTCAGAAAGGCACAGTTTGAAAGCTGGGTGGGCTGAAGGAATGGTTACCACACAGGGGCGTCACTATAGCTGGTGACCCAAACAGAAATCCAGCTCACATGGTATCAATTTTCCATTTCTGCTATAACAAATTACCACAAATTTAGTATCTTAAAAATCACTTTTTTTCCTCTTATCTTTTGGAGGTGAGAAGTTTGAAATAATTTTCACTGGTTTAAAGATGTTGTCTATGCACCTGGTTCCGAGGTTCTGAGGGGAGAATGTTGCCATGTCTTATTCAGAGCAGTGGCTGCCTTTATTCCCGGGCTGCCTCTAACTTCAAAGTGCACTGCTCTTCCCTTCAGTCATCACACTGCCACCTGCTCTGACTCTTGTTTCTCCTGTGTCTCTGAAAGGACACTTGTTGGGGCTCAGTGGCTAGGGCACCGGCCACATACACCAGAGCTGGCAGGTTTGAACTCGACTGGGCCTGCCAAACAACAATGACAGCTACAACAAAAAAATAGCCAAGTGTTGTGGCGGGTGCTTGTAGTCCCAGCTACTTGGGAGGCTAAGGCAAGAGAATTGCTTAAACCCAAGAGTTTGAGGTTGCTGTGATGCCCTGGCACTGTACTGCGGGTGACATAGTGGGACTCTGTCGAAAAAAAAAAAAGGACACTTGTTGGACACATGTGGATAAACCATAATAATTTCCCAATGCCAAAATCCTTAATTTATAAAATCCTTTTTACCTTGTAAGATAACATTCACAAGTTCTGGGGATTAGGACATGTGAGAAGAGGAGGAATTATTACCACAGGGGTTTGTTTTGTTTTTTTTGAGACTGAGTCTCACTATGTCACCCTGGGTAGAGTGCCTTGGTACCACAGCTCACAGCAACCTCAAACTCTTGGGCCCAAGCGATTCTCTTGCCTCAGCCTCCCAAATAGCTGTGGAGTCACAGATGGGGAAGACTGCACTTTTGTTGCAGCGGTTCTCAACCTGTGGGTCACGATCCCTTTTCTTCTTCTTCTTCTTTTTTTTTTTTTTTGAGACAGAGCCTCAAGCTGTCACCCTGGAGAGAGTGCCGTGTATCACAGCTCACAGCAACCTCCAATTCCTGGGCTCAAGTGAGTCTCTTGCCTCTGCCTCCCAAGTAGCTGGGACTACAGGCACCCGCCACAATGCCTGGCCATTTTTTTTTTTTTTTTTTTGGTTGCAGCCGTCATTGTTGTTTGGCGGGCCCAGGCTGGATTCGAACCCGCCAGCTCAGGTGTACGTGGCTGGTGCCTTAGCCCGCTGAGCCACAGGCGCCGAGCCACGACCCCTTTTCAACAATGAAAATACATTACAGTATTTGGAAGATTGAGAACCACTGGTTTAATGAGAATTTGAAACAGGAAAAGCTTCAGAACTTTATATTGTAGAACTTAAATTCTCATAAAGAGTAGGCAACTTTGGCTTTTAATGCAAATTATACCAGAATTCTTTAGACACCTGGATCTTCTTCAAATACCACCTCTGTGAACTTGGCACCATTACCAGTTCTCCCTAAATCATGACAAAGTCAAGCTCATTAAAGTTCAGTCAAATGTCACTCTTGTTATTTTCTCAAATTTTGAGAGGAAATAGGCAGGCAGGTTCTCCCTCACAGTATTTTTTTTTTTTTTTTTTTAGACAGAGTCTCAGTGTTTATAAGGCAGAGTGCTGTGGTGTCAAACTAGCTCATAGTAACCTCAAACTCTTGGGGTGTAAGTGATTCTCCTGCCTCAGCCAAACGAGCAGCTGGGACTACAGGTGCCCATCAACATGCCCAGTTGATTTTTTCCACTTTTAGTAGAGACAGGGTCTCACTCTTGCTCAGATTGGTCTTGAGCTCCTGAGCTCAAGCAATCCTTCTGCCTCGGCCTCCCACAGTGCTAGGATTACACGTGAGAGTCACCATGACCCACCACACAGTAACGGTTTTTTAAGTTTGTTTTCTTTTTTGCAGTTTTTGTCCAGGGCCGATTTTCAACCTGCCACCTCTGGTATATGGGGCCGGCGCCCTACTCCTTTGAGCCATAGACGCTGCCCCAAGTTTTTAGTTTCATTTTTTTTCCTAGGATTTCCCTCTTTATGTTAATATTAAAAATATTTGACTAGGAATATTAAAAATACAATATTAAGGTTTTTCTTTCTTTCTTTTTTTTTTGAGACAGAGTTTCACTTTGTTGCCCTCAGTAGAGTGCTGTGTTGTCACAGCCCACAGCAACCTCCAGCTCTTGGGCTTAGGCTATTCTCTTGCCTCAGCCTCCCCAGTAGCTGGGACTACAGGCGCCCACCACAATGCCTGGCTATGTTTTTTGTTGCAGTTTGGCCAGGGCCGGGTTCGAATCCGCCACCCTCGGTATACGGGGCCAGAACCCTACTCACTGAGCCACAGGCGCCCCCCAATATTAAGGTTCTTAAGTGAAAGATATCTATGGATCCTTTCAATGCTAGGAAGATTTGAGTTAAGAAATAACACAAAGCATAAATTGTTTAATTAGGTCCATTTTAATAAAGGGTATAATGAGAGTTTGAAACTCAAACAATTCATAAGAACTATCAAGATACATAAGATAAATCACACCAAGAGTGCAATAACATAAATCCAATGGCCTGCAAATAAGAGGTATTGCAAAAATTGTTGAGATTGACTTTGTTTTTCCCCTCCTTTATCTTGTTCATATCCTTTGAGATTGTGTGCATGCTACTGTTTCCAAGGCCTGATGACCTCAATACTCCTTATGGCTGGGTAGACCTCCTCATTCAGTCAATTCCAAGTAGTCAGCAAAGGGAATCCACTTTTTTCCATGGAATGGTCATGGTCCTTGGCCTTCATTTGGTTTCTATTTCCTCATAAATGATGTCAAATGTTCCCTCAGTCAAAATAACATCTTGCAGGCCTGTGGTGTTCTGGTCATTACTGCCCTCTCAATGCCACATGAGCCCTTAGGACGAGCCCTACTGAGTTTCATCCTTGTAGATGAGATGTTTACTTGGGACTGAGGCAAAAGCAATGGGCAATTTTCCCCACCTTTACCAAAAACAACTGAGTTCTAACTTTGAGGTTTTTTGGCAAAGAGAACCTAATTTATTCATGCCAAATACCTATGGTCATGTCTCAGTATTTTTTGGATGCCTTGAAATAACACCACAGAAGAAAGCAGGAGGATGCATGAGTGCACACACAGACACAGACACACACACACTCCATTCACACCCCTCAAAGGTCATCCCTGGGAGACTCAGGGAAGGCAAATGATTTGCCATTTCAGAGTGAAAAGGCTGCATTGTCTCCCCTTAACCCCCAAGTCTAACCTATTCTGACATAGGTAAAAACCATTTCTGCAATTCCTTGCCAAAAGGAAATCAAACGGATTCCTTTAACATGTACATATTGTTCTATGACAATGCAACACAGGTATCATTGACTTGATTTCAAGAACATTGTTACTATAAACCTAAAACTGGGTCACACATACTAGTAGACTACTAGTACACTGCTGGGAAATAGCTTGGAATAAATTTACAGAATTTTAAGTTATAGGAATACTGTACCAAGCCGTGAGTGGTTAATATGTAGGCATGTTTACCAGCTGTTTTGAGTCCCTTCGCACATAAACTTGCCCTTGCATTGTAGGGTACTCTGGGCCTGTGTACGGTAAAGGTGAAGAGCTGCCTCTGGGTCATGTCTCCACCCAGTAAGGCTGGGGTCCTGCCAACCTTTCTTCATCCTTTCTTCTAGTCCATAGGAAATAGGGAAGGTGTGCCATTTTATTCTTATTTGGTGAAACTGTCACAGGCTGGGCTGAAACTTAAGAAGAAACTATTTACAGGAATAAGGGAGGCAAATAAAAGTTAACACGATCATTCAACTGTACCTTATATAATCCACTTGTTGGTGTAGTCAAAATAGGGGAATGTCAAGTGAGGAAATGAAGTGGGAACAGGAAAGAGGGAGGTGAGCCAGGAAGACTTCCAGGGATAGAACAAAAATAATTCCCAACCAGATACTACTTTTGATTTTCAAGGATTTTAAATCTTCTCTTCCTTTAGAGAAATTTTCAGTTACCAAGGTTGCAAGTGTTCTAGTAGTTGGAAAAAAATGACATCTACAAGTATTAATTAACAAAAACAATGGAAAAATGAAATCTAATTTAAAATTAGATAACTCCATTTAAAACCTTCCAAGTTTACTCATTTAGGCAGGATTGGAGGATTGTAACTCAGTGGTGGTGTGAAAATTAACAAGGTGCTTCCGGGACCCTGGATACAAGACAAGGAGACAGTCTTTTCTGGAGCTCTCCTGTGTATCTTGTATCAAAATAATTTGGGTCCCAAATTTCTCAGATAAAATTGCATGCATCTGTGTGACTAGCAGCCATTTCTGAATTGACTGCTATTTGTTCCACTATTTTAATTACAAAGACACAGCAGAGAATAGCATCTTTCTCTATTAAAGGGACTCAAGTGATTCCATTTTTAAGTTGTATGTTTCCTGCTAGAGAATGAATTGGATCTCATCCTTCTTTAATTTCCTATGCAATATACTGCATACATGTTATATCAACAGATCTATGCTTTATTTTTCTTTATGGAAGCAAATGCAGAATTTCTACTGTTGGGTCATTTAAATCTGCTTTCATGATGCATCGGTGAATTGTTCACCAAGTAGTTGAAAACACTGATGTGTATGTATTCTAAAACTTCCTAAATAAATAATGGGCTGATAAGATATCTTTCTCGAAAGTTTAGAAAGAGATCTTGGTTGCCAGATGAAACTCAGACACAACATGGGCCTGTGAACACACACATACCAGCCCAGGAAATTTTCAGCTCAACTATAAGTGGGGCCCAAATGAAATAGGGTTATGACCTACACTTCCTTAGGTCCTTCCCAGCATCTGCTTCAGTATCAAATTTTGTTCATTCCACTTTCTAATCTAACCAAGGATTTGGAACTAAAGGGCTGTGCGTGAGGCTAAGAAGCTGATACATTAAATATTTTTCACCACACACAAAGATAACTCAATAGTGCTGGTCAGTCAGTTATTGTCTAAATATAAACTGGCTCATTGCTTTCCACTGAAAGAAAAGGTCACAAATTCCTGTATTCCCTATCAAATGTGTAAAGCAAATAACATATAACACAAACTAAAACAAGAAAGTGCAGTGTTTTGTTGACTGTACATAGTTATGTGCTGTGTAACATTTTAGTCAACAATGGACCACATACACCAAAGTGATCTCATAAAATTATAATACTGGATTTTTACTGTACCTTTCCTATGTTTAGATACATAAATACTTACCATTGTGTCCCAACTGCCTAGCGTACTCAGCACAGTAACATGCTGTACAGGTTTGTAGCCGCAGAACAATAGCCTAGGTGTGCAATAGGCTGTACTATTTAGGATGGTTTAAGTACTCTCTATGATGTCTGCACACTGACAAAATCACCCAACAAAGCATTACTCAAAAATATCCCCGTCATTAAGCAACACAGGGCTGCATTTTCTTTTGTTCTTTTATGTTAGCCTCTTGGAGTACAGTTGTTGGAAACACTAATTCCCTACTAATTTTTAGCACCCCATGCACCCCGATTCTCCTTAAAATGAAATCTTCCAAATTTCCAGACCCAGGACGACCTCTAGCAAGAACATTTTAACTTTAAATGATGTATTGACTTCATTAATCTAAAGATGACCAGTAGATAGAGAATAAAACCCTACTGTAATACAAGTCTGCAGAATTCACCAGTTATTAATAATTATTATAATTTATAGGTGAAAATATTTTCATCACTGAGTAAAAAAAAAAAAAACCTAAAGTAAATTGCATGTGTCTGAACTCATTATCCTATTCAAAGAAGGTATGCAGTCTCCACCTATCAAGTCTCCAGTGAGCATTAAAAAAAGGTTACAAGCCCATGTTTGACAAGTATTCAACTGCATAATAAAAACACCATGATTTTGTATTTTAAAAATATATTTGAGGCCTGTCACCTATAGCTCAGCGGCTGGGGCGCCAGCCACATACACCGGAGCTGGCGGGCTTGAACCCAGCCTGGACCTGCCAAACAGCAATGACAACTATAACCATAAAATAGCTGGGCATTGTAGCAAGTGCCTGTAGTCCCAGCTACTTGGGAGGCTGAGCCAAGAGAATTGCTTAAGTACAAGAGTTTGCGGTTGCTGTGAGCTGTGATGACATAGCACTCTACTGAGGGTGAAATAGTGAGACTCTGTCTCAAAAAAAAAAATACATTTGAAACATAAAAATCACATGACTTTTTTTCTGATTTGTGCTTTTTTTTTTTTTTTTTAAAGAGAGTTTCACCCTGTTTCCCTGGGTGGAGTGCCGTGGCATCATCATAGCTCATAGCAACCTCAAACTCTTTGGCTCCAGTGATCCTCTTGCCTCAACCTTCTGAGTAGCTGGGACTACAGGACTACAATGCCTGGCTAGTTTTTCTATTTTTAGTAGAAATGGGGTCTCACTATTGCTCAGGCTGGTCTTGAATTCCTAAGCTCAAGCAATCCACCTGCCTGGGCTTCCCAGAGTGCTAGGGTTGCAGGCATAGGCCACCAAACCTGGCCTCTGATTTGTACTTTGATAATTAACATAGCCACTTTACTAGGAAGGAATAATCAAATAACCAAAGGAAAAACATTTTACAGGGCTGATATAGAAGTAATATTGAATATTTGGATGAGTTAATTAGAGCGACCTCTCACTTTTAACCATTTCTAATTTGAGGTGGGAACACTCTCTGAATATTCCTTGCCTCTTAGGCTTTTGGGCGCTTTTCTAGATAAGGGAAAAGTTTGTGGTACAGAGTTCCATATACATTAGCTAGAATTATTCATTCAACTAGAAAGACAATTTTGTATCCACTGTTACACAGAAAAATCAGAAATGATAATTGGGAGAAGGCAAACCCTTAGAACAAACATTTATCTTCCACCAAAGTGAAAGATACAGGTTTCTAGTACAACTGAGCCTTCAGCTGGAAAATCCACACTGGTAATCCTGACACAGTGCCAATCATCTTTTATCCTGGACATATGAAATAGGTAGAGACTAACCAAAAAAGAAAAAAATGCTGAAAAGCAGTTATTTTATAGCCAAGATCCCTGACTTTAAGGAGTATCACATTTACTCAATTTCAACAGAAACTGGCATTGAGCCTTGATTCTTGGATGAATTCTAATAATTCTTAAATTGTTAATCTGACACGGCAAACAGCTCTGGGAACTTCTCTAGCTAATGGAGAAATCACTAGCATGTATTAGAAATGACAGGATGCTTGCAAGTTGAAACTTGAGGCAGCGACTCTTTCCATTAAGTCGAACTTCCTCAGCAGAAGTCTTCACATTCAGATGTAGGTTTTATTTTAAGGCACTCAATAAAAAGAATGGAAAAAGGGAGGAATGTCTGTCCAGAACTAAAAGACACTTTCAAAAACCAAGTCAGTCACCTGTCTGGCCTACTTCAACATCTGAACAGGTCAGAGAATTTAAAAGCTCTCATGGCTAGCTGATTCAGCTCTTTTCCACTCTGTCAGACAAACTTATTTGTATGTCTCATTTCCTCAAGAGGCAACGGAGAAAGACAGCAAGGATTTGGGAAAAAACAAAAAAAGCAAACAAATCTACTTTGTAGCCTAGTCTTGTGATTAATGAATTGCATAATGATGGCACCAGGTACACACACCCAGTGGCTGAAACTGTAACAAGGTTCAAACAGCAATGAGGTGCTCTTTTCTATTATTATGAGGGAAAACTGTATAAGGATAATAAATTTTTCACAATCCGGCCAGTGGAATTTATTAATGGCAAAGAGCAAATTCTGGAGAAAAAAAATCCACTGTAAAACCTCAGTTCCAATAGGATCTCCCTACATCTTTCAGTGAATTCAATTTTGCCATGAGAAGAAAACTAAATAAATAAAAACCAGGGTCAGGTCAGGTGAGCGGACAAATGTTAGTAAATGAGTGATGTGACTGCAGACGCTGGCACAGTGGGACAGGATTTACTTAAAGGAGAAATGCTTCCTGTGCGCGCACACACATACCCATACCTGTACACTCAGACCAATTTAAAAAGCATGTATGTGGGTAAGACTCTGCTAACATGGTCAGGCACGAGCACAGTTACCCCATCTCCATGTAGTTCCACATAGGAAAGGGCCTGATGCACATTACACGCCCACAGATGAGCATGCACGGCGGCCAGCCTGGCTCACACACAGACTCAGATCCAGAGAATCCTTCTAGAGCTGCTGCTTCTATCAGAATGATTAGTAGCTGTGGGATTTTATTTCTTCTTGGATGTGCAGGATTTTATCTCGCTTTTCTTTCCAGAAATCTCTCCTTTCCAAGAGTATTAAATCAAGCCCTGGAGGGACTAATCTTGATTCTTCAATGGTTATAACTTAGGATAGGAGCTACGGGAATTAAAACTAGCATAATAATGCCCCTGTGGGGTGGGGGTGAAGCATTTCTGGATTTAAACAGTTCCTGGGGTGGGGGGGAAGCAGAGTTCTGGGTGGAGGTGAGAAACTTCCATGAAGGAGATGGAAATGTCTGAAAATCCATAAATCAACATAAACAAAATAAATGAACACAACTTACAGGGGCTTCAACTAAGTATCACTGCAGTTAAGTTTGCTGATTGAAGTTCTGTTCTGATGCAGGGAACCGAAAAATAATAATTGATAATATTTCTTTTTAGAAAGGCTCAGCTGGGAGTGATGTGGTAGGCATTGAGGCTGGAGTGAGACAGAGGCCTGCGGCTCAGGTCTTGCTTCTAAGGTTTCTGCTTGCCCGCCTTTGAAGGGAAGGGTGCTAAAGCAAAGGGATCAGCAGCTGGCAGCTCCGTAGTCCTGGAGGAAAGGGGTGTGATGGAAACAGAGCCAGCTATTGACTGCTTATTGGTCTGTGAAACAATTTTGTAGGCAGCAATGGGCTGGGCCTCTGGAGTTGGTTCATCTTCTGGGCTATAGTGACGGGAATATTTGGATAAGGACTGGTGGCGGAATGGTTTGCTAGCCATGGGGCCTGAAACACCTTCTTTCTGGAGCTGAGGTCCTTTGTTCCTGTCATTAGGATAGCCCCCAGGTTCCAGGGAGGATCCCTTGGGAGAGATGCTGTCAAGATGGTCGGCTGCTTGCATAGAAGGGGAGGGAAGGTTAGACTGTTGCACAAAACCAGCCATAGCATACTGACCTCGTACAGAGGGATACACAGCTCTCTCAAGGCCCGAGAGCAAAGAGGCGTCACCTGTCTGACTGAGGAGACTGGCTTGTGCAGGCAACTCCTGGGAGGTGCTCTGGACAACAGTTAACTCCTCCATGCTCTTCTTCTTAGTAAACGGAGCTCTCAAAAATACATCTGCCTCCTCCAGCTGGGAAGAAGCCACACTGCCCTTGGAGACAAATGGGGCTTTGGAGAAAATGTCTGTGTCATCAGTTGGAAGCCTTGAGCTCCTGAACGGGGCTGTGGCAAAAACATCTGGCTCAGCAAGACCATCAGGGGTTGGCTGTGTGGGGGCAGGGAACTGGTTCTTTCTTCCACCTTGTGCTGTCTTTGCTTGCTCAGCAGAGACTTCTGGAGGACTGAATGGAGTGGCTCCCCCTAGCTTCCCCTGGGGTGGCCTGCAGCTCTCATCCTCTTCTTCAGACTCCATAAGGAGAGGTCGAGACCCACTGCAGTCTAGCATGTCTCCCTCAAGGTCCGTCCCTTCCTCTTCGCTGCTGTGGAATGAACTGTTGCTTGAAGGGCCATCTCTGGCCAAGTAGTCGGATTCTAAGCTGTTCTGAGTCTTTGCGTCAGGTACTCTGGTCGGGTCTGGATACAGGGGAAGGCCTTTAACACCCGTTGATTCTTTAAAGTGCTCTACAGTTATTACAGGACAGGGATTGGACTCTCTCTGGAGACCTAGAAAAGCATAAAAATGCAGAATTAATGTGTAGGTCGGTTCAACTCATTTTGGAACATTTAATGGCCAACCCGCGGGACCAAATAATAGGTGTTGAAAATGGAAAAGGAAAAACGGAAAAAAATAAAAGTCAGGCAAAGAAACTGCACACAAACTGGAGCACAACCAATCACTATCTCACATTTTGGAACATGATAGGCACAAGGTACAGGAAAGGAGATGAAGATGTTAGGCACACAGACATTCAGCGTAACTATGCAATGCTCCTACTCGCGGGGCCAGGCACGGACACCTGCTCTACCTGGCGCTGGCTCGTAATGGAATGAAAACAAACCCAGTCACTCATCTCCACGTATACCATGACAGTTTTGGATTATGTAGAAACACTGTCTGGGATGACTCTACTGATTATCTGGCATGTGGTTGTCTGTTCCACATGCAGAGGGTCAAACTCTCTGAAAAGAAGCAGAACATAGCTGCTCGAGAAAAGCAAGTTTACTGATGATTCACATCACAAACACGACTCAAAGAGCACAAGAGTGCCCAATGTACAAATACTGAAGGTACTTTCTGAGGGGAGGATACAGAATCAAAATCATACTAAGCAAGTCACCTTCAGCTGGAGTTGCCCTGGAATTTTATTTTCAGTCTTCTTAGGTAGTAAAGATCTCCTCTGCTCAATGAATACATCATAAAGTTCTTCAAGCAGAAGGAGTAAAATGCATGGTTTATTAATTGTAGAAGTATTAACTAACTCCAGTATACTAGTCTATTTCTATCTAGGTAGAGGTGCCTCAGGGTGCTCTGGCTTTTAAAATCAAATAGACAATTATCAGAATGCAAGAGAGCTTACCTTCCAAGAAATATTAGCAGGTTAGAAGTATGTCATTGGGCACATGTTAGCAAGAGGGCAGGAAAAAGGCATATGTAACTAAGCAAGAAGAATTCGGAGTAAGGGTGGTTGGGGGTAAAGGTATCATTTCACCATGGGCTCAATAAAAAATACCACTGGAGTTTCCCAACCCACCAGGGTAAGAATATTAGGTACAATGATTTGAAGCCTTTGTGACTCAGAACCTTTGTACAGACTGGATTCAATCATTCCCTTCCCACAATGACCCTCTCCCCTCCTATGCAAACTGTTGGCTAGTAGAAATGTCTGCTAACAATTATCCCCTGCCAAAGTTTCTTCTTGAATTAAACACACAGACCACAACAGAAGAGGCATCAAAATCAGTTTATTGGAAAACCAGTCACTTAGAGATGTTACATTATAAAAAGAATATAGAGTGAGGGAGATCTAAACATTTTATAGAATATTGTAGAAAAATACTGTGTTTCTCTGAATCCTGTAACTTTAGCAGTGCTTTTTAAACAGTTCTGACCTTAAATATCATTTTCAGAAACAAAAAAAAATTTGTTTTTTCCTATTTTTATTGCCTTTTCTAATAGTTTGAATGCATTCAGTGAATCCCAAATTAGAACACTTAAGTTAAATTCTGTACTGATGCCAAATAGCTTTCTGAATAGTATTGGAAAAATATGATTTTGGGCTGGGCGCAGTGGCTCATGCCTGTAATCCTGGCACTGTGGGAGGCCGAGGTGGGTAGACTGCCTGAGCTCAGGAGTTCGAGACCAGACTGAGCCAGGGCAAGACCCTGTCTCTAAAAAAAAAAAAAATAGCTGGGAATTGTGGCAGATGCATGTAGTCCCAGCTACTTGGGTGGCTGAGGCAAGAGGATCACTTGAGCCCAAGAGATTGGGATTGCTGTGAGCTATGACTTCACAGCACTCTACTGAGGGCAACAAAGTGAGACTCGGCCTTAAAAAAAAAAAAAAAAAAAGAAAAAGAAAAAAGAAACCATGATTTTGAAGCAAATGTTTTCTTGCATTACAACTTTAATAAGTGCAGCTACGTGATGATATGAACGCATCTGTCAGCTGATAGGAAACAAGCGGAACACCTTCTCCCTTGCACTATATGTGGAAAGACATACTACTGATTTTGCAGGCAACAGACTGATATTAGGTCTGTCTGATACTGAGATGATTACTTCTGGGAGGAAATCCAAGTGAAAGTGGGGCAAACAAGTTTTCCAAAAAGAATCTGCCAAGTCTTTTTTTTTTTTTTTGAGACAGAGTCTCAAGCTGTCACCCTGGGTAGAGTGCCGTGACGTCACAGGTCACAGCAACCTCAAACTCTTGGGCTTAAGTGATTCTCTTGCCTCAACCTCCCAAGTAGCTGGGACTACAGGCGCCCACCACAAAGCCTGGCTATTTTTTGTTGTAGTTGTTATTGTTGCTTAGCTTGCCTGGGCTGGGTTCAAACATGCTTGTCTCGGTATATGTGGCTGGCACCATAACCACTGTGCTACAGGTGCTGAGCCAGAATCTGCCTAATCTTAAAGAGGTACAAGAGGTCCCTAAAACTCCTTGAGCCACCTTCCTCACACAGTATGTGGCTGGACAAAGTTTCCAGTTGTCCGGACCAAGCACTTCTAAAACTGCTCTGAAAATTGATGTTCTGCAGGAGAGCAAAATATTTTAGGGAAAAAAATTGAAAACTTAACCAAGCCAATGACTAACTTTGACATAGACGTCAGTAATTGAAATGAACATACTAGTTTGACTGGAGTCAGTGTTTTTTTTTAAATTTAACTTGAATTCAGTCAAAACAATTGTGTGTAGAGACTGGCAAAAAGCAGCTATTTATTGAAGCTGGGGCACTTTGGATGCCTGCAGTGCTAGGTGACATTTTCAGAACTGTGCAGCTGCCCATACCCAAAGCTGGACAGGATAGAAAAACATGTCTAACCAATCAAAACTATTACTGTTCAAAAGTGAGTTTCTGGTCAATAACCCATTTGGACAACTGTCTAATTCAGACCATATTCTATGACCTTCATGTTAAGTAATGTGAAAATTGTACTTAAAATTCCAACAACTTTTAATAATTTACAACAGTCACAAAAACATCATAACATCTATTTTGAAGGAAAAACTAGTCTCCTGTCCTTCAGAACAGAACCAAACCTATTTCTTATCTTCTTTCAGCATCAATCAGCTTTGCAGGACTGGAAAAGTACATTTAAAGGATTCTTCTGAGAAGGCCAAGTCTCTCAAATTTCCATTCTTCTTCGAGGTGATAAGGTGTGACTGAGGCAAGAGTAGCCACCCTTTGCAGCTTTCTAGGCCTGGCACTCTAAAGGGTAAAGAAATGCCAGAGACCATACACGGGAGCCCTGACACCAGCATTCCTTTAGGGAATTTTGGTGGGTGGTAGTACAAGTAACAAGGTAGTCAAGAGAAAAAGAAATTCCAAATAACTGTAACCAGAAGGTAGATTATATCTTGTTGGCAGTTAAAGTCTTTTGGACTATGTGAATGTGTTCTACAGGGAAAACATGTGTTTTCAGGACAAGCAGTCCTGTACATGAAGATGGCCTTGAAAACACATTTGAAGCAGTCTACCTACTAGCAATGAAGAATTTATTCCAATTTAATCTCATGTCTTAGCCCAGTTCCTTTGGTAACCAATGGCACGTAACAGAGGGTGTTCTGTGACCACAGAGCTCTGTAAAGACAGCCTATTGTACCTCAAGGGCTTAAGCCCCTAGACACATGGTATGTATAAAGGTCTGTCTTACCATGGAGTCTAAGGTAGGGTTTTGTTAAAATTCCCTTAAACTGGGTCATACCTCTTTTGGTTTAGCATATCAAATTAAACAAGAAGTCAACACATTTCTTTTTCTTGGTCTGATGTAGGACTGTGTGCCAGGTTAAGTACACTTTGATACATCCACTGGGGGTAATTCCTTATTAGTCTATTTTGACACTCCAAATTATGTACATTTCTGTAAGAACTCACATGCTTCAGGGAATGGGAAAGGGGCCCCGCACAGTACCTGATGATTACTTGGCAATTATACTCACTAACTCCTCATTAACTTCCAAACCAGTCAAAAGTGCTGAATTATTTGGGATAAGTTTACACTGTCAATTTCTAATTGACTCAGTGAAGGCTATCAGAGTCCTCTCTACAGAATCAAAATGCGAAGACTTAACTTTCAGGCTAGATATTCCTTAATGCAATACATCGTATACAATCAGAATTTTACTTTTCCCCATACTGTAAACTGAAATAACAATTATAGGGAGTATTGAAGACATTAATTCTTGCTAAAAACTGAAAATGAAGACTTGGAATACTGAGAAGCCTTCTCATATAGATAGTGAATAGAATGCAAAACATCCCTTCACAACAACTTTGGAAATGTAGCACCAATTGCAATTTTAAAGTCTTGGAATCAAATCAGGGAATCAAGAGATGTACATCAAACTAATAATTTCCATGACCTTTGGGCTTATATAATAAAATTTTGCATTTGATTCGGCCATCTGTTGGGTGGCTGCATTAAAATCCACAACTGGGGGTGGTGCCTGTGGCTCAGGGATTAGGGCACCAGCCCCATATACCAGAGGTGGTGGGTTCAAACTCAGCCCTGGCCAAAAACCGCAAAATCCACAACTGGGAAATAAGGAACTTGTTGGGTGCCAACTCTGGCTAGTGATGCTGTGCTATGCCTCTCAGACCAGTAAGGCAATTAAGTGGGTACAAAATTGTTCTTGCCAACATAAAATGTTTAATTAAATTGGCCTGGGCATATTAAAGATGAAATGAGAGGAAGACAGCTGCAAATCTGAGCTCAGTTTTACAACCCCATGTCTGGTCATAACAAATGTAGGCGTGCAGGCACTTTATTCTCCTTGACTGCAGGGAGTTTATTTTCCAGGGTGGCCAGGACTCATTAAACTACCCTCAGTATGTCTCTCACATGCACCCACGATTTTCCTGTGCACTGATGCTACTGTCACTCAACAGTGTGTTTAACTCCTTTCAGCTCAGAGAAATAGCAGCTATTTTAACTTACTTATACTTCTAAACGTCATGATCCCATTTGAACAGATAAAAGCTTTATTCCCTTGTAGGTTTACATAGACATTTCTTTACAGACTTGTTTTTTATACAATACTTGCGTAGCAATGTTCAAATTTCACATTTTTACTGCATAAGACAGCTTCATGTACATCTTTGCTTTGTCTTCTTGGGGAGGACAGGTTAAAGATCTATGGTAAATATACATCCACGTGACAGAGGGGTGTGCAACAGGGCAGAGCAGATAACTCTCAGGAAAAGAGTTAAAATTCAGGGTACTACATCAAAGTGGGAACCAAGAAAGGGTCTTCCATTCTAGCAACTACTCACCATTTGGTAACTTCTTGTATAAGTCAGCATTACCCAAGGAGCCTCCCTCCCCCATCATAGTGATAGGAAACCCAGGAGAAGCAAAATAGTATCTTGTTATAGATTATTTGAAACGGAGGTCATCTGGGATTCATTCTGATTCAAAAAACCCAAGCACAACCCACTTCAGGAACATTATTAGTGTGGAAAAGAAAAAGGCTAACTTTGTGTTGGTAAAATTACAGTCTCTAGAGAGTTTAAAAAGATAGATTTGCACTATCTGGAGAGTAAAGATTGCGTTCTAAATATTTATGTGATAGTTTTCTGCAAATCTGGCCAGGCAGACTCTAATTTGCTCAATACACTGAGCAATCCTGTCATTTTTATCCCGAAACTCTAAGTGGCTATGGGAACCTGATAATCTTAGAGACAGTGGTTCTCAACCTGTGGGCCGCGACCCCTTTGTAACAATGAAAATACATCGCAGCATTAAGAAGGTTGAGAACCATTGTTACAGACTGAGAGATTATCTGGGAGATCACAGAAAAACCTCATCACAGGAGACTTTATTTCACCCGAAGACTCTAAAGCATGTTTTTATTCAGCTGCCTGGGGATCCCTCCCCATCTCTGGGCTGTCATTCCTACGGCACCACTGACAGCAGCACTGTTCCTGATCTGGGGAAAGGAGATGTAGGTTTCAATCAAAAGGATCAATTATCTATCCAGTGAGTAGGAAATAAGTATTAAAAACCAAACAATATTGAGCTTTAAGAAAAATAGCTTCTTTTGGGGGGTTTGTTTTTCCGTAAGTATTAGGAATTCAAGTTCTAGAATTCTAATTCAGGAAAAGCCAGGTCTACTACCAAATGACACTGAACAAAGTGACAACCTCTTCCAGAGGTATTTCAAGATCCATATCTTTCAATTTTATAAATCATACTAACAACCAGGGAGTCACAGAAGTTCTCTTATCTAGAATATTACGAAAATTAAGACTTTCTATTATAAGGTCCTCACTGCGAATTGCCTGTGGATTATTCTTTTCACTATCTTCAATAGTAACCACTCTTCATCTTGCAGGGGTGATTTCACTTTTAGGAAAATAGCTAAATGTTACTCAGAACAAAGAGTGGTGGAAAAAAGAGGTAACCAAAGATCAAGAAAGCAATTTTAGATGCTAAAAATGGTACTACTTAGATAACACACTGACTTACACCATATTACCTTCTTTGATGTTATTTCTAAGGAGAGGAGTTTCAAAAATAACCTAAATGATGGCAGTATCACCAGAATAAGTATTAACTTCCCAAGTAAAATTAGGTTTTGAAGGGAACAACTTTCAATTAGATGTCAAAATTCTGATATGTCTGCTCAAGAAATCATTAATTATAATAATTATAATCATGCTTAGAAGTGCCTATTTAAATCTTATCTCCTTTAAGGTCTGCATTTTTAAAAACAGTGGGACTTAAATTTGGCGAGATCCTGTTAGTTGAATGTTGTAAAGGCAATTAAAAAAAATCTAATTTGTGATGTTTTCTGGTATATGCACGTAGTTACTATTCTTACACTGTTGTAATAAAAGCAAATAAAAAACATATGCTTATAGTATTTGCCCATTTTCAAAGGGCAGATCCCTGATTATACATTTAAGAAGACTCAAAATCTTCTGGTTCTGTTTTATTAGAATAGGCGGGGGGGAGGGTTGTGCACACATGCGTGTGTGTATTATTCAAAGAGAAAAATTTATATCCAAGTCTGCGATATTTAGGCTTTTCTTCATATGATCAAGAAAGAGCTACTCAGGTTAGTAAAAGCCTGTAATAATTCTTTAAATTGTAAATACTGCTACTGTAATAGTAAGAACTATAGACAATAACTGAAGAACATCAGGATTACATAAATCCTTCACAGTCCTTCTAAATGTCATAATATATACTTAGGACCCTATACTCCTATAATCTTGAAGGCCATCTAGTCCAAAGTCATTGTTTACATAAAGAACAGCAGCTTTGAGAGGTGAAGTGCCTCCTGAAGGGCACTTAGCTGAGGCCCGACTAGCGCCCAGGCCTCTAATTCCTGTACCCTGCTCAATCTAGCTCAGGGCCCATACTCATAAAATGAAGAGGATAGATGAGTGATGGTCTGGAAGGTCCCTCTTGTAGCTCAGTTTATGGTTCCACAGGTCTGTCAATTACTAACACATGATGTTCGTCTTAAATAAGCTCTTTTAGCTCAGGGATGATGCAATAAACTAAGAAAGGCCCTGTTTACCAAAGCACTCACATGTATTCCTTAACAGAAAAATAGTTGTCTCCTTTATTTGACAAGATGATTTCTTGTCATTATCATCCTTCGGCTTCTACAATAGTCTCTGGCTTCTAGTCTGTTCGTTTTCATTAACTAGCTCCATTAAGCTTTATTGAGCCAAATGACTAGATAATATATCTCAATGTAATTATGGGTAATGCATGAAAGGTACAATTTAGAGATACCTAATTTCTAAACTGTCCTCTTCATGATTTTGACTAAATTGAGAAACTAGCTATTTCATTATATTTTGAACATATATGTATGAAAAAAATTAAATATGAAAACATAGAACTGAAACATTATTCTTATTTAAAAATAAACATTTTCTTCATTAGTTTATACATTCTTTCTATGTTTGGGAAAGAGAATGCACTTCCGATCTGCAGCAACTTTCCTGTCCATAAAGGAGTAAACCAAATTTACTTTCACTGCTACCCAACACGGATAGTCCTGCATGGATTTTTTCTAACCTTGGCAGGAAGCTTATGCCTCTCTCAATTTTGGAAATTAGTTAACCTAATAGAGGCCTTTACTTAGCTCATCTAGTTTCAGCCAGCATGGGAAGTATTTAAAGTCAGAAGGAAGACTGAAAAATTCAGACGTTCCCTCTGATCCCTTTCAAAGGCTGCTCTCACCTTACTAAGGTCAAAGCTTACCCTCCAGAGTGCAGTGTTTTGCAGGCTGTTGTTGCTGTTAAACTTTCTTTTTTTCCCCCCTTAAAGTGCAAATGTGAAGAAGAAACAAAAATACTAGATACAGAAACAAGCAGATGGACTTGGAATTTTATTTGTACATATCTGATTAACTAAGACTTTCGTTTTGATCATGAACAACGGCACTAGAGGAAGAGAATGATGGGTTCTCTGTGCCCACTTCTTCTCAAAAGGGAGGTTTTATAAAAGTGCTTTCCACATGAGGAAAAAAATACACTTTAGTAAGTACATATACATAGGGTGACCATGAGGCATGTAGTCATGTCAGTGCAGGGGCCTTTATTTATTTTATGAACAATATTCTATAGTTAATAAAGAACTACGCTTTATGTTGGTTTTGTTGTTGTTGTTGTTGTGTTTTTAATCTAGGAAGCCAAGGAAAACCAACTGAACATATTCCTTTGGCTGCAGCCTTCAATTTAAACATCAGAGAGAAAGAAAGGTAAGCTGGGCACTGTCGAATTGTGTCCAGTTTGTCAGCACGCTTATTTCTGATTATCTGAAAATATACAACATGCTTATTCTACAGAGACAGAGGACCTGCTGAAAGCTTATAGCAACACACAAAGTCTACTCAGAATGATTCCATATGTTACACTGTAGGATTGCTGTGTAGTTATACAAGGGAAAGAGATCAAAACCCTGTACAGACACCTGATATCAGACTTGAAACGCCAAGTGGAAACAGAACTATTCAGCGTCTTCATTTATACACAATTTACAATATTTGATTCAAAATAAAAATCACAAGAAAAATACATCTGTTTCTGCTACAATTCCTTCCCCTTCCCCATCCTCCCCCCCCAGTGAAAAGTCTTCTAATAAAAGGTATCATATTACCACCATTGTCTTGTTTTGGTCTGATTCTGAGATCCCAGCTTGGGACAGTTAACATGAAAAAGAATGGCAATACTTGGGTTTTATATAATGCACACATTTTATCCAAGGATCTCAAGTACTTGCAGTCACATCTCCAGATCTGAGAAATCACGGTTCAATGGAAGCCAGAAAGCTGGACGAATGCTGGGCAGGTTGCATGGGTGTAAAATCCCTCGGCTACGTCTATGATCAAACAAGGTCAAAGTTGCTTGGCTAGAGCTGGGCTCAGTTTGTCTTCTTAAAGATATACTATCAGTCAGTCAGTTTTACCCACTCTTAAACTGCACACCCATCTCCAGGCTATTGCCTTGAGTTAAGATCAACTGAAGAAGTCATGTCCTCATGAAAATGCATCAGGAAAAAAAGCAAAAACAGGGAAACACATTCATCAGCATCTGGCCAAAGAACACAGGGGTTGGAAGGACTGATTTGGGAGGCCATTCCTAGCAAGAATGAGACAAAGGTGTCAATTCACTAGTTTCAGTTACAGTTAAGCTCTTGGTGGAGTTGATTCCAGCAGAGGTGAAGCTCATGGCATCTAGCATTTGATTTAAGATAATGCTATTGAAGAAGGGTTATGAGAAAACACAGCAAACTAACGAAGAGGAACTGGCCAAGGAATATCTGGAGGGCCAAAGTGATTTTCTTTCCTTATCATTTCTACAGGAGAAGGCAAGGGGTAGGAGAAAAGGGCTGGAGGACCCCTTATTTGCAGATTTTTTAAAAAAAATCATTTTTCCCATAACTCCGTAATAAAAATGTATATTACGGTATGAAGGTTACAGAACTGCATCTGCTACTGGGTCACGGCTACAGGTCTATGAGCTGATCCACCAGCAGTAAAGACCTGGCTAGGTTGGGAAGACTGGACTCAGAGCTCCCACTGCTGTTTCTAGAGTGCCCACCTGGAAGTGGAGAAATAGGAATTCAGTACAAAACACAGAGGGTTAAGGTTTAGATGTGTAGAGCAAGCAAAGGAGAAAAAACAAAAACAAAAAAACCCCTAGAGAAGCAACATTTTACATTTGCAAACCTTTAAACTCTTACATGTGGATTTTTAAATATACAAATTAGCTATCCACCGCCTCCCACCAAAAGTTCAGGCACTCTGTGCACACCATAGTATACAGGCAGGGCACCTAGCAAAGAGGACGCTATCGTTAAATCGATACATCTTTTGCCTGATAATTGCTGGCTGTACACTAACTTCCTAATAACAGCATGGCATTTTCCTATCAAGTAAAAATCAGCAATTTTTACTTTGGGAAGGAATTAGTTATTAAGATACTGCAACAAGAACATGCTTTAATAAATAAATAGATGATCCTATGACAATTCAGTGTTTTATGGCATGTTCAAATTATTTTAATAAATCCAAGTGGGGAAAAGATGCTCCATAAATGTCCAAAAGATGTGGATGATATTAAAACACCACTGTTAATCTTTTTGGAAAGAACATTTATTACTAACTGTTCTAATCATGATAAAAAAAAAATGTCAAGTACTTTTGATGGATACCTTCAGGTTTCCACTGACTGAAGATCACTTTATTTTTGGTCTGACTATAAAAACTTGGTGTTAGTCAACTATTAAATTCTTCTCTCTAAACACCATGGTCAAGGTTTAAGACATCTGTATCAATTTCTCTGTCTATATATACTGGTCAACCCTGCAGCTATCATTACCCCCAACATACTTCATTTAGTTTTGATGCTTTTTTTTCCCCCTTGCAAATTAGGTACATTGCTGTTTTGATGAAAGCTGACGTCAAGCTCTTCTCTTTTCCCCATCCTTTTTCTTACCTTGTGGGTTTTTGGTTATCAATACAGGAATAGGGTCAAACTCATCTTCCGCCACTTTGTCCGAGCCCTCAGGGACATCAAAACCTGAGATGAGATTACTATCTTCTGTAGCTTAATACAGAATGCGAGTACACAAGCAGAAACAACAGAGGCAGAGATTAGCAAATGAGAGAATGTGAAAGAGGCACAAAGTTCCCACCTGTACGATCCATATTAATTTTTAAGGGTGAAAGCACTTAATTTTTCTGGGTTGAAATAAAAGTAGCAAAACTGGAAAATGTAGGGGTCCAGAAAAATGCTTTAGAATTGGTCACATTAAGAATTTCAAAAGTGACTAGACTGAAGAAATTTTGGATGGTCTCCACCATTTATGAGACTATTAACAGCAATTATTGTGTAGTTTCTCTGCAATGTCATTAATTTACAAAGGCACAGGAATTATTCAATTGTCTTTATTGAGGGAACAGAGGTCTGATTTACAATATTTGAAAAACTCAAAACTAAGGCCAAGGGAAGGAGAAAGAGAATCAGTGGCCCTTTAAGAAATAATCACTATAACACAATAACTAAGAAAATACCATGAAGGCTATGTTAACCAGTTTGATGAAAATATTTCAGATTGTATATGAAACCAACACATTGTACTCCATGTTTTCAGTCATGTACACAGCTATGATTTAATAAAAAAAAAAAAAAAAAGAAAGAAAGAATCACTATATACAAGGTAAAAAATATTTTTGGAAGGATTCACTGCTCTGTGATTGGGAAGAATTTCAAACAATTCACATGCCTCAGGGAATGCTGGGGTACAAGATCCCATGAACTAGACCTCAAGCAGAAGTTTGTTAGAATATTCTTCTCCACTCTAGTTAAAGCTACTCTACCAGCAAGTGCTGACTGGGCAGCTATTTCACAAGTGATGCTCTGTAATTATACATTGCTGCTGACAACTCCTGCCAGACATAACTATTTCCCTCTACATACTCTATGAAAACATAATCACTTTAATGCTATCAGGAGTAAAAACAGAACTCAGATATTACCATTGCAAACTATGGGCTCATATTTTTAGTTATCTCAAGGAGGGCTTCCTTCTTAAATTTCCTTCAGGATGTTAAAGTTAAGCTGTTCTTTTTCTGTGCGTTTTCTCCTTCTAGAAAACCATCTTCACTACCCAATCATAGCAAATTCAGTAAATGCCTATGTCAGGCATTCGGCCTAACACTGCCACGAATGACTCACTGAACAGAACTCAATTCAAGCTCCCAGTAGGATTTCAAACCTGTGTTAACTCAAGACTAAGAAATGAAAGACAGATTAGAAAGAGAAACCCACCAATTAATCATGACTTAAACAGTGAACTGAAATTCGGAATTTTCACAAGTTCTATCTTGGGGGACTGACTTCTGAGGAATGATGCCTATTTCTTTCGTGGAGCCATCACTATTCAAAAACCAAATCCCATTAACCCATTTGATGAAACGATGTTAACGCTGTAAGCCCAACAGGCACCATTAATTAATAATTACAGTCAGTGGACAGCCAGCTCACCCATCTCCCTGAGCTGGCTGCAAAGGTACATAGCTGTCAAAAATAAATGGACTATCGGCACTTGAGGGTCTTTCTAGAAAGCAATACCTTCACCGAGCAGGTATCTGTCTTATTAACTAGTCTTAGTATCTAGGAGTACAAACTTGAGTTTTCCATATAAAGAGGTAGTTAAAAATTTTTGCTACGAAGACTTTAGATAAGGAAAACTCTCAGGAGTTGTTTAGTTCATCTCCTCTAAGAGTACATGTGGGCCTAAGAAGAAGAAAGCATTTACCTTTATGGGCCGGAGCAGAGATTGCTATGGGGGCAAACTCTTCCAGGAGGTCAGTAGTAGGGTTAGAAAGCAGAGAGCAATCAAGGAGGGAATCTTCCCCGGTGAGAGAATCTGAGTCCAGATTATCAGCATCCCAGGTCAGTGACGGCATTAAGTGGCACACATAACAATACCATGAAATTAGATCTCAGCCTTTAAATTAATCCATTTACATGTTACACACACATACAAGTCAAGGTGGGAGAAAGAAAACCAAAAGAAACATGTTAAGCCCTCTGATTTCCACCTATAGAAACATGTATTTCTAGATTTCTCTTAACAATATATAAATTGAAGAGGATTTGTTTTTCAGAAGTTGCAGTAAGTCTGTGATCTGGATGCCAAGATAACTTCAGCAACTTAGTTCTCAGCAAATGCCATTTGAGAAAAAGGACATTGCAATTAGAGTTTCACTCCAACTTTTCCTAAACATGATAGGATGAGGTAACCAAACTAATTAGTAGAGGGGCAACCCTGGCTTGTTCTTATTATAATGTGACATGTGGGCCGAAAGATTAAACAGTACTTTCCTCAACCAGATTCCTATTCAAAATCCTTCTTACTAGAATTCTTAAAATTTGAGTTGATCCTTTGAACATATGATTTTGGTTGCAGTTAAAGAATAGAAGGAAGATAAAATTCAGAGTTGAAACACTTTAACACAGGAATTGTTTTCTGGAAGTTTTCTAGGAGAAAACATCCAAGTGAGAGCAAGGAGAAGAAACCATGTTGTCTTTTGGAGTAATTTTCACCTGGATAAGTCTATCCTCACATTGCTTACACTTCTGTCTTTTTTTTTTTTTTTTAGGCAGAGTCTCAATGTGTCGCCCTCGGTATAGTGCCGTGGCATCTACCACAGCAATCTCCAACTCTTGGACTTAAGCAAATCTCTTGCCTTAGCCGCCCACAGCAATCTCCAACTCTTGGACTTAAGCAATTCTCTTGCCTTAGCTGCCCAAGAAGCTGGGACTACAGACACCCACCACAATGCCTGGCTATTTTTTTGTTGCAGTTGTCGTTGTTTAGCTGGCCTGGGCTGGGTTCGAACCCACCAGCCTTGGTATATGTGACTGGCGCTGTAACCCCTGTGTTATGGGGGCGAGCCTACACTTCTAATGGTTTCCATTCCATATTGAAAAATCATATACTTTTATCAAGGAAATCATGAACTAAAAAAAAAAAAACGACGACTATCAAATCTGTATTTATGGTCACTTAAGGAATTCTACTAAGATTGAATTTTGAAATTAGGTGCAAGCATTGCTAGAGCGGGGAAGATTTCAACTTTGCCTATCATTTCATAGCAAATCACATATACATATAGCACTGTGCTGGGTACAAAACATGAGTTTCATAAACACCATTAACATTATTAGATAGGAAACCTGGATGAGTTAAGGGCAACCTTACAGCTCAGCGCAGTTCTTTAATTAAGACAGTAAAGGGAACCTACCACCAGTGAAAAGAATCTTGAATAAAGAAATACTATAACCAAAAACAGCCCAGGGATCACTCTACAACGAACAGGACTCCAGAAAGTTCTTCAACAAGGAAATATCCCCCTCAACATGTAGAAGCTGGGGCTATTGGAATCCAGAGCATCCGTCTAGGAGGAACTAACAGGATCAGCCGGCAGAGGGGTAAGCCTGGCTTGGAGGGCTCAAATCGACCAAGCCCTGCAGTTGCAGAGACCCCTGACTGACCTGTGCGGTTGGAGGTCACAGATTCCGTCTGAGATGGGAGGCGCTGGGGAGCTGGGGGCTCCAGTCCTGGTATGAGACTCTCAACGGCAACATCAGCTTTTTCTTTCATAACAGAGCATTAAGAAAGGAGAGGAAAGGGTAAGGGAAAGGGGGTCAGAAGGAAATTCTGTGAAAGCTTTTTTCTAACAGGTCTCTACCGTGCCAGTCTTAGGCAATAACTTACTTTATTTCTGCTGCTTGGAATGTCTGGGCTTCACTGACTGAGCATGCATGTATAAGGTTAACCACTGCAGCCAGTCTTAGGGACTAACAGTTCTTAGAGAGAAATTCAGAACGCAAGACACTCAGCAAATCTCCTTCATGTCAAAAAGATACCTTAATTTTTTCTGGCAATTTTAATTTTCTTAAAATTTGGAAAACCTGCCGAGTGCAGTGTCTCATGCTTGTAATCCTAGCACTCTTTGAGCTCACAAGTTCAAGACCAGCTCGAGCCAAAAATGAGATCCAGTCTGTAAAAACTAGCCCAGTGTTGTGGTGGGCGCCCATAGTCCCAGCTACTGGGGAGGCTGAGGCAAGAGAATCACTGGAGCCCAAGAGTTTGAGGTTGCTCTGAGCTGTGACGCCACAGCACTCTACTGAGGGCAACAAAAGGAGACTCTGTCTCAAAAAAAACATTTGGAAAACTTTTAAGAGGCATACATCCTCTGTACCATGCAAATGCCATTAATCCATCTCAAACCCCATACCATCACACAGTTGGGAGGTATTCTGTACCACATGACATCTCTCAACTGCAGGCCCATTTTCTTGGTGAGGTAATGGCATTTTTCAGTTCTAGAACTTTTTTTCTCTTTTGAGACAAGGTTTCACCCTGTCGCTTGGGCCAGAGTGCAGTGGCATCATCATAGTTTACTGTAACCTGAGTGATCCTCTGCTCAGTCTCCCAAGTAGCTGGGACTACAGAGTGCATACCATCACATCCGGCTAATCTTTCTATTTCTTGTAGAGATGGGGTCTTGCTCTTGAAGTTCTAGAACTTTTGTCCAAAGCATTACTGTGTCTCAAATGATTGGACCCTCCTGGAGGACAGGGGCCTTGGACATTTTGCAAGTCCTGCCTGCCTTGATGTTGGAGCACAGGAAAATGTGAGAAGCAGCAGACCAAGCCCCTGCCCCAGATTCTATTCATGGAGTGTAACCACTGGGAAAAGTCTTTTTTCAGTTACCAATACTTGGTATACATGTAGGCCTTCTAAAGAAGAATCTGCTAAGTTCTATGAAGTTCAGTAAAGATAAGGCCCAGTTAGAAACAAATTTTTTCCATGAAATTTTTTGTTAGTAAGTATGGCTTTTTCCACATTCCTCCTCACTCCCAAGAAATTTACATTAGAAATCTCAGGGTATCAAGAAAGCAAAAATAACAGTATTATACCCCTGGGAAGCAGAGAAAAACAGCTCATTTGGAGTGATAACAAGGAAGATTACATAGCCTTGGCTTCTGGGTCAGCACAAGGAATAGTTCCTAAACGAGAAGGCTTTGTGGCATTTCCACTCCTCACCAGGGCTGTTGACTAGGGCTCTGTGAAGTAGGTACTTGTCATCAAATAGACCAGAGGTTCTCAGCGACCCCTTTCTAACAATGAAAATACATCGCGGCATTAGGAAGGTTGAGAACCACTGAAATAGACACACACATCATGCATAACTGAAGAAAGAGAGATGATGACTTTACCAATTACTGCATCGGAAGTGCTACCAAAAGGATCTGTCATAGGCAAGATGTCAGGGAGCAGAAGAGAAGTGTCAGGAGATTTGAGTCCCTCAATTAGTTTTTCTAGTTTGGGCAGAGAGGCAAAGAGAAAGTAAAAATGCAATGAGATGTCAATGCAAGCAGACCATTGAACATTTTCTATGCAAATACATTTTAGGGATCAATACTGCGTATGGATTCAGCATGCAAGAATATTATTAGTAACTTGTTAACAATAGGCTTTCAAAATTTGAAGTTTAAAAATGATTTTCCCCCAAGTAGTCACTTTGTGTGGCATTTAAGATGCTGCCCTAGGTTTTTTGTCGGCTTGTTTTTCTGGAGGTATAATTTACATATAATAAAATTCATCAATATTAGGTGTACAATTTGATGAGTTCTGACAAATTTACAGATTCATACAATCATTGAAATGAAGACACAGAACATTTCCAGCACCCACAAAAGCTCCTTTGTGCTCTTTACACCTTCTCTCAGCCCAGACCCGGGCAACAATGGATCTGCTTCCTGTCTCTGTAGTTTTGTGTGTTCGGGAATTTCCTATAAATGAAACTATACAATATACAGCTTTTCTTGTTTGGTTTCCTTCATTTAGTATGATGCTTTTGAGATGCACCCATGTGGTGGCATGGATCAATACTTTGCTCTGTTTTACTGCAGAGTAGCGCTCCACAGAAGGGACATGCTACATTTTGCCTGTCCGTTCACCAGTTAACAGACAGTCGGTTGTTTCCAGTTTTTACCTGTTAAAAATAAAGCTGCCATAACATTTGCATACCAGTCTTTCTGTATTCATTTCCCTTCCTGTTCTTAGTTTTTAATCTATTTTTTGTACTTGTATTTAGAAACAGTTTATACTGTTTTTACTTATATTTAGAAACAATTTCTCACCAAGAGAATCAATTTACTCAAATCTAAGTTAACTTCCAACAATCACTTATTGTCTGCCAACTGCATACCTGTGACATGCTGGTAGGTACTCTTATTGTTCTGTCGCCAAATCTCACAAAATTCATTTAAGCCTGAAGATGATGTCTTCTGGCCAAGAAGCGAAAGGATGTCAGAAGCCACAAGATCTGTCATACCTGGTAACTTTTTTTTTTTTTTTTTGTAGAGACAGAGTCTCACTCTATCACCTTTGGTAGAGTACCGTGGCATCACACAGCTCACAGCAACCTCCAGCTCCTGGGCTTAGGCGATTCTCTTGCCTCAGCCTCCCGAGTAGCTGGGACTACAGGCGCCTGCCACAACGCCCAGCTATTTTTTTTTTGTTTTGTTTTGCAGTTCGGCCAGGGCCGAGTTTGTACCCGCCACCCACGGTATATGGGGCTGGCACCCTACCCACTGAGCCACTGAGGCAAGAGAATCACCTAAGCCCAGGAGTTAGAGGTTGCTGTGAGCGTGACGCCATGGCACTCTACCAAGGGCAATAAAATGGGACTCTGTCTCTAAAAAAAAAAAAAAAATACTGCCTGGTAATTTATGTTTTCTTTTTTGAACAGTCCATATTTTTCTGTTGTGATGTTTCCTTATTACATTCCTGTCAGCACACTCTGTTCTTTCTCAAGTCTTGAGGGTTGTAGATAAAATGAGTCTGGGTGAGAGCTTAGAGAAGCACTGAAAACATGGTTAAAGGCCTGGAAAGGTGAACTCCAGAAGAAAAAGGGTACATTTCTTTTCAAAATTAAGGGAAGAGGTGAGAGAAAGGGGGTCTTCTCTTTGAGCACCTCCTCCTCTCTGGGGAGAAGAGGGGAGGAGGAAATTGCTAAAGTTGGAGTGAGGAAATAATCTACTTCAGATTCTCTTCACGAGACCTTTAATAACTAAGTCTCTCAAGACCCAGTCATTAGGGCTTGGCGCCTGTAGCACAGTGGTTACGGCACCAGCCATAGGCACTGAGGTTGGCACGGTTGAACCAGCCTGGGCCAGCTAAACAATGACAACTGCAACAAAAAACTAGCCTGGTGTAGTGGCGGGCGCCTGTAGTCCCAGCTACTTGGGAGGCTGAGGCAAGAGAATAGCTAAAGCCCAAGAGTTTGAGGTTGCTGTGAGCTGTGATGCTACAGCACTCTACCAAGGGTGACATAATAAGTAAGACTCTGTCTCAAAAAAAAAGAAAACAAGACGTAGTCATTAAAAATATCAACCACAAAACAAGAAGGTAATAAATGCTTCACAATCCAGTCTAAGGTTAGGTAATGAAAACCATTTCTTGACGTACGACTGGGGGGCGGAGGGGAGATATTGCACGTTGTAGCCTTTCTCTCTTTTAAAATATCAAAAGAGACAAAAGAGAGTATAGATTTCTATTTATATAGGTTAATAAAACCAAGGACTTGGTCAAGGCCATTTTGATCCTAATCAGGAATATGAACAGGAGTAGAACAGGTTGAACTCAAACACAGGACAGCCCGATAGGATCCCACCAAAAAAGATGATGTGGCCATTCCAGCTTTATGGTTCTGAAAATCTATGTCTCATTTGACTTGGGGTGTTAGCCCTGAGGTCTTATGATGAGAGATGATGTTTTAAAAATGAAATGAAATCTAGTCACTCTAAATAGTTCCCATCACTGAGAATCCAGACATTAGACCATCTGTGACATCTGCAAATTGGAAGCAAAAGTCAAACACAATCCCCTATTCCAAGTCCATTTTGAAGAATTAAATCTACAGGAAGATAAAATTTTAAGAGTAAAAACATATATTATGATCAGCCTTGGACTTCACAATATCACAAGACTGTAGTCATGAATGAGGACAGGCACACAGCTGTGGAGGAATGCCCATCTTGACAACAAACCACTAAGAAAACACAGCTTTTCTTGCTTAACGTTTCAAGAGATGGTAAAGTCCCATCAACCAAAGGGTACTTTAAAAAAAAAAAAAGTGTCTCTCATACTAGGAAGTGGCACTTAGGGGACAAGTAATGTATTCTTGCTCAGTCTTGTGGAACACCAATGTCAAGAGATTGGTTTTGAAGAGTTATTAAAAATGTCATCTCCTCAAATCTTTGTGCATAGCTGGTAGGAATACCAATGGTTGGGCCTCTATGGAGAATACTATGGTAATCCTCAAAAAATTAAAAAATAGAATTACTATAGGATCTGGCAATTCCATTTCTGGGTATATACCCTCCAAAATTGAAAGTGAGGTCTTAAAGCGATATCTATACACCTGTGCTCATAGCAGCATTTTTCACAAAAGCCAAAATATGGAAACAACACAAGTGTCCATCAATGGATAAAAGGATACAGAAAATGTGGTATACGCCTACAACGGAATGATATTCAGCTTTAGGAAAAAGAGGAAATTCTGACATATGCCACAACATGGATGAACTTTGAGCACTTGTGCTAACTTAAATAAGCCACTCACAAAAGGATAAATACTGTGTGAATCCACTTATATGAAGTTCCTATAGCAGTCAACGTCATTGAGACAGAAAGTGGAATAGTGGTTGCCAGGGGTTAGGGAGAGAGGGAAATAGAGAGTTACTGTTTAATGAGTATAAAGTTTCAGTTTGGTAACGGTGGTCATGGTTATAAAACAAAGTGAATGTACTTAATGCTTTGAGCTATACACTTAAAAATGGCTAACATGGTAAATTTGATTATGTATATTTTACCAGTTTGAAAATAAATGGTTAAAAACTCTTTTCCCCAATTTTCGGAGAAAATTCCTCAATCGCTTTCACTTTATTTATTTATTTGAGATAGAGTCTCCCTCTGTTGCCCTTGGTAGATGCCGTGGCGTCATCATAGCTCACAGCAACATCAAACTTGTGGGCTCAAGCAATCCTCTTGCCTCAGTATCCAGGGTAGCTGATAATACAGGCACGTGCCATGATGCCCAGTTACTTTTTATATTTTTATTAGAGATTGGGTCTTGCTCTTGCTCAAGTTGATCTCAAATTCCTGAGTTCAAATGAACCTCCTGTCTCAGTCTCCTGGGATGCTAGGATTACAGATGAGAGCCACCATGTTTGGCCTTTTCCTACCATACTTAAAAAGTTTGGTACTACCTATAGCTGATCTGTTTCCTAAGACAAACAGAAGGCAAAATAAATGAACAGGCAGCATATGAACATCAGTGAAATAGTCTGAGACTCACTAGCCATGCATCCTTTGGCAGCTTTGTGAGTATATAAATGCTCATGGCTATGATTTTTATTCTAGACTTTCTGAGAAAATTTGTTTCATAGTGTTTTGAAACATAAAAATTACCCTTAAAACAAATAAACCAACCCACAGTCATCCAGTGCCCCTTTACCCACAGTTTGTCAATCACTATATCCAGGAAATCTATTTTAATGGCTCTCAGCTGTGCAAAAAGTGAAAGGTTGTAATAATAAGTTTCATTTCAACAAGAGAAAATATCACTTCCTAATAACAAGCACTGCCACATTTGGAATAAGGATGCAGAACCAAAGTTATAACATTCAGATAGCAATTACAAAAACATGATTTCATCTGAACCTCATGACTGCCCCATGAGGTAGGTTTTAGTATTTCAAATTTAAAAATAAGCACACAATTTAAGAGATTTGACCAAACTCACCTAGCTACCAAGTGGCTAGAACCCAGTTCTTACAAGTTCAAATCTATTTTTATATTTCCCTAAATCTTAAATTTAGCTGTCTAGTCAAAGGCTTTATTGGTCTGAATACTGTTCCAGAGACAAAAGAAACACTCACTGCTTGAGGAAGACAGGTACAAGGAATGTGTGGCCTTGTACAGAGCAGCACTGCAGCCTCACTCCCTCACCCACAAAATCAGGGTATTACCTGACACACCTACCACCTGCCACTCCTTGGTGTCTGTAAGATCAAAGGAAATTATATGTGAAAGCATTTTAAAAGTATAAAATAAAAATGTGAAGTCACTGAAAGGCATGGCTTCCAGGAGACACATTCCATCCTGATCGCTTTCCAGGAGACACAGTCCATTCCATCACGGATGGTGAGTGTAGGAAATGGGCACGTGGGCAATACAAACAAATGAACCAACCAATCAACAAACAACCACCAAGTCTGAATGGTGTCCACAGTAGGCTGGAGATGTGACAGAATGCCTCTTGGGGAGGAAAACAAACAAACAAACTTGCAATTTGCCCAGGTCCAGGAGAAACAATGAGCCCTAAGCCCTTTCCTCAGTCAGCATTTTAAGATGCTCAGGAAGGACACAGGGGCCTTGATGAAGGACTATTTAAATGAATGTCCTAGGGGCTAAATGTTAAATAAAACAATCAAAGCCACAGTGGTAACAAACTCGGCCCAATTCTGGAGGGTACCATGAGAGAATGGAACTGAAGAAGCTGCTGAGCCCAGATGTGCTTTCACCTGCTCAGCAGCTTTCTGACATACGGGCTGTGCCTTCCTCTATTCGCCCTCAGTGGGTGGGAGGTTTGCTGGGGGTGGCGGAGGCACAGAGGGAATGCCATGGAGCCAGAAGTCTGGTGTCTAGGACAGAAATGGATGGCAATGGGACCACTTGAAAGGCTTCCACACTCAGGTTTTATTTCAATCATCCATCTGTTCTGCAAATATTCACTGAGTGCCAACTATGCCAGGCAGTGTTCTTGGCACTGGAGACACACTGGTAAAAGAGACATGGCCTCTCTCAGGACATGGACATTCTGATAAGGAAAGACAGATAATGATCAAGTAAGATCAGACAATGTCCCAATATTTACTGTATTTACTATGAAGAAGCCAGCCATGGGGTGTGATTGAGAGTGCATGTGAGACCACACTGGGCCTTTCGGAGAGGATGGCATTTACGCTGAGACCCAAATGTCAATGATACAAAGGAGCAGAGCTGAAGGAAAAGCTTTCCAGGCTGAGTATCAGCACGTGCAAAGGCCCTGAGACGGGAACAAGCCTAGTCTGCTGGAGGAAAGACTAAGGAAGTGTCCTGTGAGCTGAGGTCAGAGGGGTCGCCAAGGGCACTTCAGTAGAGCCTTGTAGGTTACAGTAAGAGGTATGGATTTCATGCTTATGCAGTGACCTGATAATTCACTGGATTACAAAGGAGTTAATGGTGTAATTTATGTTTTCAACAGATAAGGCTGTCCTGACAGATAAGAAAGCAACTAAGACACTCCTACAATTAAATTAAATGTCCCTTTTAATAGATTTTCCATGGAAACCCAAGAGAGGTCATGGCTTACTTGGTATTAAAGTGTCACAGGAATGTACCAGAATGAGAGACGTATGATCAGAAGATAGGCAAGATGACAATAAGGAAGCAGTATGGCACCCAGCTGGTCCTGGTGGCTCCAGACTTGTCTCCACAACCTGGAGCCCATCTCCTGAGCCACCTGACTCATACATCTGGCTTCCCAACCCTGATCCAGAGGGATCCTGGGTCCACCTACAGAACACGGCTACTTGCCTATGGGCCCTCATTCTCTGCTCTGTGCAAAAAAAGTCCTCCTTCTGGCTTCTACAGTCCATGGGCTAGCTGGACAATGCAAGGCAAGAACCTGAAGGGGTGTCAAAGGCAGAATGTCTCCATACCCCCTTTCCCTCGCTGATCCCACGACTGCTACAACAGGAGGACAAGAGGTAATTGGGCCCCAGCTTGAGTTTATAGCCCCCACCTACCAAGCTTGTGTTCAAACCTGGCTTTTCTAAGTATTGCTAAGCACACCTGAAGGGTGCAAAAGAGGAAAGGATCTCTGTTTGATTCCCTTCTTCCCTTTTTTCTTTAACCACCCTGTACTGAATCATTCCTTGGTGAATTTTAGGTATTTCTGAGCTACATCCAGGTCTAGTAAGCTATAAAGTTACACAGTACTACCCAATTACAGAAAGTATTTAATGCTTCTTAGAAAGGCCAACAGATTATCTTTAAATGCCCCTCCCCCAAATTCCCGAAGGCTATTGTCCACTGTCCTGAAGTTCTAAAAAACGAAATAAAACAAAAAACAAAACAAAAAAACATCTGTTTTGATACCCTGGTGGTGGTCTGCCTTAGTAAGGAAAGGATTATGAACATCACAGTCACTTCCAATTTTAAGGCAACCAAATATTTTTACCATTTTTTTTTTTTTTTGAGATGGAGTCTCACTTTGTCACCCTCGGTAGAGTGCTGTGGTGTGACAGCTCATAGCAACCTCCAACTCTTGGGCTAAAGTGATTCTCAGTCTCCCAGGTAGCTGGGACTACAACACCCAGCTATTTTTAGAGACAGTGTCTTGCTCTTGCTCAGGCTGGTCCCGAACCTGTGAGCTCAGGAGATCTACTCACCACGGCTTCCCAGAGTGCTAGGATTACAGGTGCGAGCCACCATGCACGGTGATTTTTACCATTTTTGAAGAGAAGAAAAAAACCAAGCTTATTCTATTAGTTCAAGGTCAAGAATTGGCAGGGATAAACAATGTGGAAAAAGGAAATTATCAGAAGCAAAAGGACCACCAGCTGCTTCTAGGGAGCTAGCTGCAGGTGCATCTATCCGCTTTTTTGAAGAGACTGACAGAAAAGAGAAAGGGCAGCTTCTGTTCTCCAGAACACCTCCCCACCGAAAGACAAGTACAGGAAGGGAGTAGGAAGGGAAATCTTTAGCATTCATGAATTCTGAGACTGCTTACTTAAAAACTGGGATATGGCAGACTAACAAGGGTATGTGAACTCTTGCGCTACCTAGAACTCTCTTCACTGATGAAGAGTCAAGCCCAGAGCATGGAAGGGAACCCAAGTCCCTCTATCAATCCTTATTATTTTTAGTATGTTTATATTATAAACATACATTACAGAAAAATTAGTCCTGGACAGGAAGTTACTCACAATCTCATTATTACGGTACAGCCACTATTCATGTGTTATTCCTTTTATTATATGCTTATAGATAAGCGTTTCTCTCCCCACAATGTTATAATCATATTGGAGTAATGTTCTTTTCAATATGTGGACCCCTGACATTACCATTAATATAATCAGGATGAAGAACAGAACACTGATATGATATGGCATAGGATGGTATAACCCACACTGAATCTTTGGTAAGGGCTGGTACCCTCCAAGACGAGTTTGCCCTTCTTATCGAGACACAGTAATAATACATAACAGCACCCTACAATTCAGGCTTGAAATTCAGATCTTTTCCAGGGAGTGTCTAAAACAGAACACTTCAGGGTTCCTGGGACCGAAGAACCAAGCTGCTTAACCTCAGATCACTTCTATTCACCTACCTGGTGCATCAGGTACTTGAAGAGGAATGAAAGGATCAGATACACTTAGAAGTGGGAGGCCAGAGTCCACCGTCTGCCCACCCTTCCTTTTTTCAGCTGGAGGTGGTTGGAGGGGAAGGAGAGGTCAAGAGAGAAAAAAGAGAAAAGCAAAAAACATCAAGTAAATCTAGAGGAGGAGTTTACCATCTTTTCAGCTTAAACTACAGAGTAAGTCTAAACTCAGAATAAAGTGGGCTGAGTGGATATAACCCAGTGTAAGAGCAAAGTATGAGATAGACAAACTGGTCCTTGTCACATACTATGAGATGGAATTAATGATAAAACCAGGATATTTATATGTCTGAAATTGTCTGAAATTCTTCTTCCTTGGATACTGCAGTCTATAGTGATATTGATCTCATTCAGAATTCCTATGGGAATTACTGTCTATGGCACATATTTTGGCATGTAAACAAAACACTGTCTGTTCTGTAACCTAGCACCTGCGTGTAAAGGTACTTCCTATGTACCTATCACCCTCTTGAGGTCCTACAGGGACTTAAAGTCCTATTATATCATCACAACGTCTAATGTGACATAAGGTACAGGAAGAGGCACACAGGAAGGGGCAGAAAAAGACTTCTTGCCTATTGCAAGGGCAGATAAGCCCCAGCCTCTCAACTACACTTAACATACTACTGGCATTCATTCTATATTTGGAAAATTACAGATGTACAGAAATGTACACTTTGTGGAATGTCAGGGCTTGAAAAGTGCTTAGAATTTTCTAGCACAATTTCCTTATTTTCTAGAAAAGAAAATAAAGCCCCCAAATTGAAAGACAAACCAGAGGTCCACCAGCAGAAAGAGGGTCAGAATCCAGTTCTCGGTTTCTATTTTATCATTCTTTACATTGTATTTTAGCATTCCGTTTGTCCATTAATTAAAATCTCATTTTGCTTCCTATAAAGTAGGTTTTAAAAAAATACTTTAGTTTGAAATAATCACAGAATTCAGAGAGTTGCTCTATAGAGTCCAGTGAACACTCCAGCCAGCTTCCCCCATGACATCTTATGCAACAGTAGCACGATACCTCTGGGACTGGTATGATACTGCGACCTAGATGATTCAGTTTTCACCATTCGTGCGTATGTGTGCATAGCTCTCTTCACTTCACTAGTGCCTGCGTCAGCCACGCCTCGGTCTCCATCACAGCCACTGCAGTCCTGCAGGTAGGAGCACCCCACCTCCACCCCCCTGCTCTATTCTGTCTTCACATCACCCCAGTCACATCTCCCTGTCTCCTTCCTGGATACCCCTTTCTCAAGGCCCCCTGAATCCCTCCTTCTCAACCTGGCATGAAGTTAATGTGTAAGAGCTGAGGCCCAATATTCCCTCTACTAACACCCTTGGCATGGGCCACTGGAAGTAGGACATTTCTCTTCATCTGTGTGGGCCCCTCAGTCTGTCTGTAAAGTGGGCTTGCAGAGGAATCAAAGTACTGGACGTGTACGGGCATTATGGGTGGCATCTCTGGGCACCTGGCTCTGATTCCTTTCTTTCCCTGCTCTGACTCTGCCTACTCCTGTCTCTTGGTGTCTCTTTCTCTCCAGCTTGGCCTCTGGTATGAGCAGGAGCCTCTGGGGTCTGTCAAGCAGCTGTAAATAGACAGGAGAGTTTCTTACCTCCACTCCATCCATCTTATTCCATGTCTCTCCTTGCTGGAAGGCTGACTGGGCCTCCTTCTCCCCTGCTCCTCTCCCCGTGACAGCCTGTGCCCCAGGTCCTTGCTCTCCTCTACCCAGTGTTCTGCATCCCTTGGACTTGGCCACTGCCACGTGCCCATGTATGCCATCCCCAGTGCTACCTCCTTGCCCATGCAGTTTGTGCTGCATGACAATGTAAAAAGTAAAGGTGGGACTGCTGGATGGATCAACAACCTTCCCAGCTGGCTTCAAAGGCACACAGTGCTTGTTTCAACCCAGGGAACCTAGCACCCCAGACCCAGAATCGGAGGAGGCACACGTGGTGCCTGCTCTTCCTCAGGTGTGTCCCCCATATAGCATGTAATATTGGAAAAAACTTTATATTCAGAAATAAAATTCTAGATATAAATACTGTAAAACATCAGCAGATCTGTACTTCTTTCAGAGTGGGATCACGAGTTCTTCTTTCTCCACCCTCTGCTTATTTGGGCTTCTTTGCACTTCTCCAGATTTTCACAAATGAATGTATATAATTCACCAACAGGAAAACATTTCAAATAGAGGTAAAATGTCAGGCTTTAAATATTTGCCTGTTCCTCCTCCAATCTACAGACACAAGTCATCAATATTTTTGCAGGTTTTTCCACAAAATTTTTTTAAAGAAACCTTGTGCTATCCTCCCTGACCCACCACAAAATTTCCTGCTTAGTTTCTACTTTGATTAGTCAGAAGGTTTAAAATCTATACTCAGTCTGAGGTCAATTTGGAAATCTATTGAAAATGGCATCATCCTTCACTTCATACAAACAAGGGAAAGTAAGTTTCTGGGATCTACATATAATTATCTGACATTTATAAAGAATGACAGTGTTACAGAAATAAAACATTCATACTACAAATGAGAAAGAAGAGAAAACACCAAATATTTATAGAGAAATACTGAATGAGCTGAGGAAAATATGAAGACATTTTGTAATGTTTATAAAAGCTTAGTGTTACTAATTTACAGGATTCCTGAGATGTGGTTACAACAGTTGCTAAGCTGGGCTGCCCCGGCACAAGTCTCTATTCTGCATCCTCCAGCTTTGACCTTGGGTAGGTGGGAATTTGTAAAAATCACCTGAGACAATGTGCAAAAAAATCACTTACCTAGTGGGCTTAGCATGTACCACATGCTCGATACATGTTCACTGTTATCACTGTCCTAACTTTACGTGCCTGTAGCTGGGCCTGTAAGTTCCTTAAAAAAATATACTGCCATTTGTGGCCTTCAAAGTAAATAAAAAGAGAGGAGGCGGAAACAAAAACACAGAACTTCTTTTTTAAAAAGCAGTTCACACAGACAATGAAATGTAACGATGTGTTAAGTTTGATAAATGTGATAAAAGAGAAGTAGGCAACAAAACTGGGCATGGGAGGGTGCACAGGTGGAAGATGATTAAGGACCTCTGCTGTTAATAATACTGGTGAATCCAAGAACCTATGTTTTGGCAAAGAGCAACCCTTCTCATTCATTCAACAAATCTGTACTGAGTCTACTGCTAAATGCTGGAAGTCAGCAGCAAAGAAGGCTCTCCCAGAGTTTATTCTATGACCCTCTTTCCAGAAAAACTATAGGACTATATAAACTCAGGACCACGGTTGGTCACGATTTTGACATTCTGTCTCAAGGACAACAGTCAGTGCTTTACATATTTGATACATTTGATCAACTATGTGACAGATCAAACTTTAAGCACCACAAACTGATCTTGGAACATTTTTAACCCTGACCAAAATATCAATAAATTTTAAACTCAAACAGACCACACAAGAAGTTAAAAATGAAATTTTAACTGTAATACTTATGTCCAATTTCCAAATAACTCCAAAATAATAATAATGAGAACATCATATGAAGACTGACGAGCTTCATACAACTCCAGTTTTTTCCAATTAGGAAATCCACACTTACTAGAAAGCGCTAACAAAAAATAGTGTTATCAATGCTCAAAGGTTGAGGTGAGGCAGTTGGAGAAAGAAAGAGAAAAGAAGACACATCTATATTTGACTATCTTCATGTGACAAAGCCTCCTTGAAGATTATAATTAGTCTTTTCCCCACTCCTGTGCTGGTTGAAAATGACCCATACATTGAGAGAAAAACTCATAGCCTAAATACTTTCTTTTTAAAAAAGAATTTGTTGTTGTTATTGTTGTTGTTGAAAGTGTCTCACTCTGTTGCCCAGGCTAGAACGCTCTGGTGCCAGCCTAGCTCACATCAACCTCAAATTCCTTGGGATCAAGCAAGCAATCCTCCTGCCTTTCCTGAGCAGCTGGGCTACAGGCACCCACCACAATGCCCAGGCAAATTTTCTATTTGTAGTAGAGATGGGGCCTCGCTCTTGCTCAGGCTGCTCTCAAACTCCTGAGCTCAGGACATCCTCCCACCTTTGGCCTCTTAGAGTGCTAGGATTACAGGTATGGGCTACCATGCCTGGCCTTGTAAGAAGAATTTTTTAAAAATTTACTACGTATTCCTCTTGATATTACCAAAGCAAACCTAAGAAAATAGAGAAATGGAATAAAAATAAAAGCAAAAATTAAAGAAGACAGAAAAAACTATAGATTTTACAAATCTAAGAATTGTCTTGTAAAGACAGAAATTTCTATGTATATTTACCAAGAAAAAGATAAACACAAATACATACAATTAAAATTGATGTACACAGAGAAAATATCATAAAAGATCTATATATGTTGTTCTATTTCAATGTAAAAAATTTTTAAATAGCAGGTGATTTTCTAGGAAAAGATAATTACTAATTATCTTCTCTTAATGAGGCAGGATGAGAAGGTTCTGGAGCCAGAGAGCAAACGTCCCAGCTCTGTTCCTTGCTAGCCCGTGATCCTGCAAAAGAGACTCTCTGTGCCTCGTCAGTTTCCTCCACTGGAATCATCCTGAGGATGACCCATCACCCTCATTGGGCTGTTAAAAGGGTTAGATGAAGTCACACTCATAGCACAAATGACAAATTTGAAAAAATGTTTACAATACCTGATATATAAAGAATTCTTACAAATTCATTTTTAAAAGGCAAAGAACACAAATGACAGAAACCCTCAAATAAATAAAAATGCCTAGTAAACAATGTCCTTTGTCTATAGCCTCTGGGCTGGGATGGGTGGGGAAAATGACTCTCGTTCACTATTTTTTTTTGAGATAGTGTCTTACTTTGTTGCCCTCCACAAAGTGCCATGGTGTCACAGCTCGCAGAAACCTTAAACTCTTGGGCTTAAATGATTCCCTTGCTTCTGCCTCCCAAGTAGCTGGGACTATAGGTGCCACCACAATGCCTGGCTATTTTTATTTTTATTTATTTTTTTAAGACAGAGTCTCACTTTGTCACCCTTGGTACCACATACCTCACAGCAACCTCCAACTCTTGGGCTAAAGCAATTCTCTTGCCTTAGCCTTTCGGGTAGCTGGGACTATAGGTGCCTGCCACAACACCTGGCTATTTTTAAACGGGGTTTTGTTCTGGTCTCAAACTTGTGAGCTCAGGCGATCTGCCTGTCTCAGCTTCCCAAGTGTTAGGATTATAGGTGAGTCACCACATGAGCCTTCTCATTCATTATTGATTGAAATAAAATTTATATAGATCTCTTGGAAGTAAATTTGGAAATATGCATCAAAAGCCTTAAAATATACATATCTTTGATTCTGCAAATAGTCTCCTAGAAATTACCTTAGAGCAAATGTAAAGGATACATACAAAAATTTATCTTTACGTTTATAGGCAAAAAAAAATAAGATAACAAACCAAATACTCATAAAAGATGTTAAATAAATGTTAATATTATTCCATAAAATATCATGTTATAGATTAATATTTATTGATATGAAAACTACTAATTCCCAGAGGACGTTTATAAAATGAATAACAAACTGGGCCTTCAGTAATAACCTACAGCAAAGATTGTATAAACCATGTGGGTCCCAATAAAGTGAAGATATATACTAAAAAACACTTGGTTAAAGAAGAAATTAAAACTTCAATTTAAAAATACCCGGAAAACACGGCTCGGTGCCTGTGGCTCAAAGGGCTAAGGCGCCAGCCACGTACACCTGAGCTGGCAGGTTCGAATCCAGCCCGGACCCGCCAAACAACAATGGTGGCTGCAAACAAAAAATGGCCGGGCGTTGTGGCGGGTGCCTGTAGTCCCAGCTACTTGGGAGGCTGAGGCAGGAGATTCACTTGAGCCCAGGAGTTGGAGGTTGCTGTGAGCTGTGATGCCACAGCACTCTATCCAGGGTGACAGCTTGAGGCTCTGTCTCAAAAAAAAAAAAAAAAAAAAAAATCTGGAAAACAAGGAGAAGACAAAAGGATTACATATCAAATATTATGTAATGGCAGTCAATGTTCTAATCAGAAGTAAATTTATGAAGCTAGAAAAACTACTTAACATGCCTAAAGAAAACAGGCAGAAAGAATATAAGATTAAAAGTGGTGGGCTGGGCACGGTGGCTCATGCCTGTAATCTCAGCACTTGGGAGGCCAAGGTGGTGGACTGCCTGAGCTCACAGGTTGGAGACCAGCCTTAGCCAGAGCAAGACCTTGTCTATAAAAATAGCAGGCATCGAGGCGGGCGCTTGTAGTCCCAGCTACCTGGGAGGCTGCGGCCAGAGAATCACTTGAGCCCAGTAGTTTGAGGTTGCTATGAGCCATTACACCACAGTGCTCTATGAAGGGTGACAAAGTGAGACTGTCTTAAAAAAAAGAATAAAAGTAGAAATTAATCAGAATAATTAAAAAGATCAATTTGAGAAGCCTATCAAATTCTATATCCTACTAAGAATATTTTCAAAAGCTCACATCTGTACAATACTACAACACTGAAATCAAGTTAATGTTTTAAAATGAGGCATTTGGTAAAATATGTTATGATACAGCCACATAATGGAATTTAATACACATATTTTAAAAATTACATTTTAGGAGTTTCTTTAATGATAAAGGGGAAATGTGCCAAGGATATTAAGTATAAAAGTTAGGTTTTAAAGTACGACTATAAAGATGCATATCAGAGGCTTAAGTGGTGGCCTCAGATTGTACAGAATTGTGGTCCCATGTATTTTGGTGAGGGAGATCCATAAGTCATTAGATTCAAAAGATATCTGTGACCCTAAAAAGGTTAAACGCCAGTCATAGACGTCAAGATGTTACACCTGTTATATCTCAATGGTATGATTATGGGAGATTTTAACGTTCTTCTCTATAAATTATTGTTTATATGATTAATATGGATAATTTTTATTATGAGGAAAAATTAGTCTCTTATTATTGCTTCTATAATGAAAAACAAGTCTCATTAAAAAAAAAACAAAAAAACCTTCCTTTCCCGAAAGCACAAACACACAAAAGCACAGATTAGTAGAAGCTTAGATGTAGAACAGAACATGTAATTCTTAGAATTCATCACGTCATCTAGAGAACTTGAGCCATAGTAAGCGCTATTCCTCAAATTTTTGTGGAAATATTTGTGGCTAGTCTGAAGGTAGTGAGTTATCTCAAGTGACTGTTCACAGTTAAAGATTGAACTCCTTGTTCTACTGTTCCCCTCCCTCTCACCACTGCACTTGACTAGTCTCAAAAAGAAATATTTGCTGAAGATATGTCCACAGACCAAAGAGAACAAGTCCTACATGTTACTGCCAGATCATCCTGCACTTTAATTCAAAGTGATTCTAGATCTTCCTGTATCTCTTTGTGATTGGAAAGATTTTGAATAAAGAAAAAGGTAAGTTACTGCCAGGATTTAAGTCTCACTGGCATACTGGAGTTACCTGTGGTGTGGAAAACAGTGAAAGTAATAATAGTGGGCCTCATGTTGCAAGTATTTACTAACCAGTTCCAGCAGAAAATGAGGTCGTGGCAAAAGCATCCCCTTGGGTTGACTGAAAGCCTGGGATCAAACTCTCAGCTGAACCTCCAAGCTTCTCAGGTTGTTTGCCTGGAGGGACAAAACACCACTCAGTTCATTCTAGCAGAATCTTGTGATCATACAGAGAATGGAGGTGAAGGGCCCACTGTGAACCGATTTCTAGATTTGACTACATTTACTGCATATGGCAACACTTGGCTATTCAAAGGTCTTTATATAGTCATTGCAATAAGTGAGAGAACAGCTGAGAAAAAGAAGGAAATTGTTAAGAATCAAAAGAGGCAGCACATCAGTTTTGTAAGCTAATGAGTCTGATGGTCTGTTTTCATGTTGGCAGCGGTTTAGAAGAGCAAGTGAGAACAGGAAGAGGTAGAAATGACAATAATGAGATGTTATGAGGGGCAAATGTAACAGTAGCCTCATGTGCAAGCTGACAGCTGAAGAGTAAGGAGAGAGAGGCAAGAAATTATTAAAGCTCTAGGTCTAGTTATTTGAGTACAAGAATACTATGGTTGTCACCATCTATACAGATATTTCTGTTTGCCCCTCAGAACAATATGTAGCACACATAATAATAAAATTTAATTGTCAAAGAAAGTTAAAATCTGTGCCCTATGTTCCAGTTAAAAAGGCAGGAAAGTAACAGGAATTTAAAAAAGATTTCTGTAAAATAAAAAGCTAAAATGTTTGGTCAATAATTCCTTCAGTTCTGGTCATTTCTTCATCCTGTAAATTGTCTATATTGAGGACCTTACTCTTTTCGAACTACACATTATAGAATTTTTCCTGGGCGCACCTATTGTTTTTCGAAGTGTACACTGTGTCACTGTGTGTGACCTGGCTTCCAAATTAGACTATTTTTTGAGCAAAATTATATCTTCTATTTAATCCCCTATTCTGTGCTCAGTAAACAGTAACATGGAACTCTGATGATAATGAAAGATTCAGTGTCCACATGAGGGGTTACTTGTGGACAAGCATAGACAATTTTCTGGGACAATAAACCAACCTAGGATGAGGGAACAATCACACTCCTGCCAGGAGTCACCATGCCCAATGCTTACATCTTGATTTATGCTACCAAATCTTTCCTACAAGTTTCTCCTTTAAGCGTTCATATGCTCCTCGCTACCACCCACAGCAGATCAGAATTTCCTGAAGATGAAAAGACTTCAGTGCTCTGATAAAAATAAAAGCTAATTAATTTGTATGCATACTTTGAAATCAAGCCTTTGAGGAAAGGCCTGAACCTACATTCTCATGTGCACACCCTTCTAGAGTTAAGATTCATTCTAATTCCTGGTTATTTCTCAGCACAGAGAATTTACAATCAAGAAGCACAAAAGAGACACAACTTACCTTCCCCCAGCTTGGCAAAGTCCTTGTTAAGCAGTTCTTCAGCTGTGAGTTTAGAGAAATTGTCATCATCAAAGGGATTCCACGTAGAACCTTCTGAAGGATTATAGACGTTTTGTTGGGAGGTCCGAGGAGAGCCTGATGGAGTGGTGGTTGCAGACCTAGGTAGGTTCCCACCCCCACGAAATAAAAACACATATAAAAGTTGAACAAAACATAAAGGGTTAATTTAATTCCTCTTTGTTTCAGAATCAAATTCTTTTCCAGGTCAAACTATCCTTTTCCACAGTGTTCTCCTAATAGGTCTTTTTACAGCAATTAAATAGTTTCCACAGAAACCCCTTCTATTTTGTGAAATGAACGTCTCCTTCATGATTTACTACCTCCTGCTGCTCTTTTAATCTTTTGCTTAGTTTTTAGTCTCATCTGCAAGTCCTTTCTGTTGAGGATCCAAAAGCAACCTGCTCTTAGGCTTGTGCATCCTATGGTGACCACCGTAACTGATCTACAATAACTGACCCTTGGAAGGGCTGGGGCTGAGACCCATTTAGGGTGACTTTCATCTTTCAGGATCCAGCATGTAAAGAAGTAAGGGTCACCAGCATAATTAAAAAGAAATAAAGATGGTTACCACTATTTTGAGTCTAGGTATTATTACTTAATTTTCTTCTAAAATCTCTTTTGATTTAAAGACTTTAACTTTAGCATGCATAGTTCCAAGAAAGCTAAGGGTCTGAAATTGCATCTACTCAACACCCCTCCAAATCTACTTTTTTGTGCGGTAGAGTCAATACTGGGTTTCCAAGCTAAGGTATGGTTCTTGTCTTGGGAGAACTCATAGGCCTGGTAAGCCAGACATAGAAATAATTGATGATGACACAGTGTGATGGTATGCTCAAAAAAAGGTCAAGACAAAATGATACATCCTATTAAAGGAAGGGTTAAAAAATAAGTAACTTCTTGGTGTGGATCTTGATGAATAAATGAACTCTCATTTATTATGACTTATTTATGACAAGGAGGAGAGTGGCAGTCCAGGAGAGGCACAAGGTGAATAAAGGGCTTGTGAAGATGCAAACTGGCAAGTCCACCTATGTGATACAACAGGCCCTGCTGTGTTTACCAGGGCTTTCAGATATCATCTGACAGGCAATCAGGAGCCAATGAAAGATTTTTTAACATGGAGAGACTTGGTCCATGAGAGTGTAGAAAACACTGTAGAGCATGGAATAGACGGGAGAATGAAAACAGTGGGCCAAGTAGAAAGTAATTTTTTTTATTTTAAAGACCAGGTCTTGCTATGTTGTCTAGGCTGATCTCAAACTTCTGGCCTCAGGTAATCCTCCTGCCTTGGCCTCCAAGACTGCTGAGATTATAGGTGTGAGTCACTGTACACAACCAGAAATTATTTTGTAAGATTAGTGCGGTCTAGGCAAATTCACTGTAGCTTATAAAACACAGACACACACTACTATACATACATTTATAGTCATCTACATACTTAGGCAAAGAATCTCGTGGTAATGGTCTATGGCTGACCTTGTTCACCAAGTTAAGAACAAAGGGGAAGTACAACATACTTGGACTTATTGAGACTGGCCTCAGCTGCGGCTGCCTGGAGCAGCTGGGTTGATTTGCTGGCTGGGACCCCAAAGACTGCGCTGTGAGTTACATCACTGAGAATCCTCCTATGCCCAGCACGTTGGGTTTTGGGGGATGATGGAGGAGTGAGAGATCCAAGTTTCTGTCCTTGGGTGGCAGGTGGTGGGGTGGTCTGAACCTTTGGCTGTTGTCTTACTGGGGCTTGAATCTGCTAGGAAGAGAGATAGAAAGTGTTTCATTTAAAAAAAAAAAAAAAAGGGCAGGAAGGAAGCGAAGAAGGGAGGAAGGGAAATATATAGATAAGCATAACAAAAAATGCCACCAGTGAGCTAACATGGAATTCAAATGGGTAAGTTTATTAACAAAACCAGGCTTTGACAAAATGAGCCACACCTTTGAGACTGATACCAACATGGTATTAGCCTGATACATATAAATTTCGATCATCATCAGCAATAATAATCAGGGTAACCATATGTAATTCAGCCGAGAGCATAAGAACTGCAGAAACTATTCTTAACTCTGAAGGTCTACATTTTATATGAAATTTTGGAGCACTTTCTGTGGCTGATGTTATATAGGAATTCACTCAGAATGTTTCCAAAAGGCAGGCAGTAGATCCTATTATTAGTTAGAAGCCAGTGAAGACAAACCCCTAGCTAAAACACATTTAAGCTGAATGACTGCAGCTCATTAAAAAATCCCTGACTCTCATAGCTGAAACTACTAGTCAGGAGTGAGGTAGAATTATACTATTCTGTGACTGATAAATGGTAACACTTTCTGTTTTTGTTGTTAAGACTCTTTATCTCACTGATAAGATGGATATAGAGGATCCTATTTCTGTGGCAACCCCGAGAAACATACAGCATTGGTTTAGTGAGATTACTTTGTTCCAACCTTTAGTTTGGAAATGGCATTGAAGAGCTGGTAGTGAATATAAGAAGGAAGATAAGAAGTTCCTGAGGATGACTGAGCTAAAAAGAGATGAGGGCCATTTTCAAAACACAGGCCAAACTGCCACCACTGAACAACAAATAGATGGGAACATCCTTGTGAACACGTGAGTAGCCCTTCAGCACAAATCATCCATATCAAAGGAAATAAAAAATATTAAGAAAGCCATAAAACCCCTTTCTTTAATGCTGTCAATCTGGAGATAAAATGACTCAGGATTTTAAGTGCCTCAGGATTTAACCATCCCTTCCTTCCAGTCCCTCATCTTAGATTAGAGTTGCCACCCCACACTGCAGCTCAGTTCCCATGTTTTGTATCTATGAAGGCAGGCCCTGGGATCTAGCTACTTGGGTTCAGGATGCTTACAGCTCAGGATACTAACTTTCCTCACATTGTTCTTGGGACTTGGAAAATTTATTGAGGGAAATTGTGTACACGTGTCAGTATACCAACCACTTCACCAGCAGGCTGAATGATAAGGTTCTAACATCAATCAAACTAAGGTTATAAGGGTCAGAGCTGCCCCACCGAGGGAGAAGCAGAGTGCTCTGTGAAGAAGAGCAGAGCTCCAGTTCCACAACTTCCTCCAGGGGTCCAGAGTTGCCCCTAAAACACTTGGCTGAATGCTAGCAGACCATGGGCTTTGAGGACACACTGAATTGGCTTATTTCATGAGACATTCATTACTCTGAAAAAAGGTATTTAACTATTGAGTCCCTTTTTAAAAGAGTCTCTACTATTTTTTTTTTATTGTTCTTATGAACATGGACTTGTTTATATATTGATTTTGTATTAGTGTGGAGTACATTGGATATTTATTTTTCTATTCTTGTGATACTTTACGAAGAAGAATGTATTTCAACTCCATCCAGGTAAATGTAAAAGATGTAAAGTCTCCATCTTTTTTAATGGCTGAATAATAGTCCATGATATACATTTACCACAGTTTGTTGATCCATTCATGGGTTGATGGGCACTTAGGTTGCTACCACGACTTGGCAATTATGAACTGAGTGGCAGTAAACATTCCACAAATGTCTTTGTGGTAAAATGATTTTTGTTCTTCTGGGCAGATACCTAGCAATGGGATTGCAGGATCAAATGGAAGGTCTACTTTTAGATCTTGGAGGAGTCTCCATACTTCTCTCCAAAAAGGTTGTATTAGTTTGTAATCCCACCAGCAGTGTAAAAGTGTTCCCTTCCCTCCACATCCACACCAACATCTGGTGTTTGGGGACTTTATGATGTGGGCTAATCTTGCTGGGGTTAGGTGATTTTGATTTGTATTTCTCTGATGATTAAAGATGATGAGGATTTTTTCGTGTGTTTGTTGGCCATCTGTCTATCACCTTCCAAGAAGTTTCTGTTCAAATCTCTTGCCCACTCATAGGAGTCCATACTATTTGAAGAACAGTTGTCCTTCCTCTTACCTGTGCTCTCTATATGGAGCACACTGAAGATCAGATGGGTCCATTAGGACCCCTCGCCCTATGATAGCAATCTACTAACTCAAAGTAGCATCCATCTGCTCAGCTACTACTCAGCAATCCTGTTGGCCAGACAGATGTATTTCTATTTAGAATTAAAGAATGTGAGAACTGAAAGGGACCTTAGAGAAAACAGTTTCCACTTCCAACGCTTTAGAGGAGATGACACCATGGCCCACTCAGGCAAAGTGTTCATCTGAGGTCACAAGGTTAACTAGAAGCAGAATCCCTATCTCTTGACTGCTACTCAGGACTCTTTTCAGCACCATGATGCCTTCTCACCCGAAGACAGGATTAGAAAGGGTGAAAAGAGAGAGACAGACCACAGGAGAAGAAAAAAAAAAAACAGACTCAGATGTCTATCTTGTTGAAGCTCTTTGAGAAAAAAACAAAATGTGTAATTATAAAAGGAGTATAATCACAGTAACAAATGTAAGAATGTAGAGAAGAGATTTCTATTCCCCTACTCTAAAACAACCATTCTTATCTCTTTTGATGCCTTATATTTAAGTCGCTTTTCAAGTACAGATTTTTTCCATAATTTGACAACTCTTTTTTTTTGGAGAGGGTCTTGCTCTGGTGCTAGAGTACAGTGGCATCATCAAAGCTCACTGCGACCTCAAAACTCCTGAGCTTAAGCAATCCTCCTGCCTTAGACTCCTGAGTAACTGGGACTACACATGTACACCATAATTCCCAGCTACTTTTTTGTTTTTTGTAGCGATGGGGGTCTTACTTTTGCTTAGGCTGATTTCGAACTCTTGGCCTCAAGTGATCCTCCCACCTTGGCCTCCCAGAGTGCTAGGATTACAGGTATGAGCACCGCACCCAGCCTCACAACTCTTAATATTACCTCATAAGCATATTTTCCATACTGTTGTATAACTTTATATGCATGATTTTTAAAGGCTGCACAGCTGAGTTCCCAAACAATTTAGGTTGCTTTCATTCCTCAGGCTATTATTTAGAAGACTGCAATAAATATCTAGGACATCTGGCCATTTTCCCTTTGTTGATTATTGTTTTAAGATGGCTTCAAGATATACTTAACATTCACTCACTTGCTTCTCTAGATAAGCCTGCCAAGGATCAGCAGAGATGGGGATGGATGAAAGTTGGCCTCCTGGCCAAAGCACAGTCTGCTCCTGTTCCCTCTCTGTCTCCTAAACAAATTATCTCAAAGCGAGTGTTCAAAGTATTTTTTCATCCAGAAAAAAAACATGGAAAAGGCTCATAATTCCTTCCCAAGAAAGTGACATTTTTATCTGGAGAAAGCAGAGGGGAACCTCATAAAAAGCGTAGCTAGTAGCATTTGACCATTTCATCACCGTGGATGACCATTTGTTGTTATTATTATCCTTAAACACAGATCAGGATTCTTTGGCTCCTGGCAGCTCTGCTACATGTGTCTTAGACAATCACTCTCTAGTCTGGGCCTCAACTTCCAAGTCTATAAAGTGAGGAGACGGGACTGGACAGTTAAGATCTTATCTAGCTACATCATGTATTAATTTTTCAAAAACTTTTTCTGTTCCGTGCATAGCACAGTGGTTATGGCGCCAGCCACATATACCAAGACTGGCAGGTTCAAACCTGGCCCAGGCCAGCTAAACAACAATGACAACTCCAACAAAAAATAGTCAGGCCTTGTAGTGGGCACCTGTAGTCCCAGCTACTTGGGAGGCTGAGCCAAGAGAATCACTGAAGCCCAAGAGTTTGAGGTTGCTGTGAGCTGTGATGCTACGGCACTCTATTGAGGGCGACATAGTGAGTGAGACTCTACCTCAAAAACAAAACTCTTTTTCCATGAACAAGAACAACTTTATGTCTTACTAAAAATACAGAAAGTAGCTGTCTACCTACAAGAAGACTGAGCTGCTTCTGAAACAAAGGTTAACATACACTTGGCCGAAACTTAAAGAAGACAATCTCTTTATGCCATTGCTTCTTTTCCAAAAAATGTAGGTTTTCTGGTTTAAGATGGACAACAAAATTCTATGAGAAAGATTGTTCCTTATTCTTCCTTTGTTCATTTAGTAGTTGGACTTCCCTGGGAATAAGGGAGTAGCTAAGATACTCTATCATCTGGGTATACAAAATGCTTTTTTATATTACTATAAAACTTTCTCTCACTATTACTAAGAAATATCTGAGTGCAAAAGCAAGGTCACTTATTAAAGAAAGGCCAAAACCCAAAATACCTGAGTATGCTGAAACTGCAGAAGTCAATCAGGAGAAGGGTTCTGATGCTACCCTCAGCCAACATCTAAAAGTGAACATGACCAGTTTCTAAATTGGCAAGATGGCTCAAATGATAGGTTACTCAGATGCTCTGGTGCCCAGGGAAATTAAGCCATGGTAGATGGTCTCAGGAAGGCAGGCCCTTGAAGGGAGCCACATGGTAGCTAGTAATGTCATCCAAGACAAAGAGTGAGCACAATACTTGTCAGAGCTCAGGATAAAGGTCCATATAAACCTCCTGAGACTAAAAAGGGCACAGGGATCAATGTGCCCCTGAGGAAGGGAGAAGGATTAGCTCTAACCCCACGTAGGCCCTTGACTATTCAACAGAGGCACTGACAGAGACCATGAACAGCTCTTTCCACCAGTCTAATTTCAGAGTGATAAGTAAGAATGGCTTTCTTTTTTTGAGACAGAGCTTCAAGCTGTCACCCTGGATAGAGTGCCGTGGCATCAGAGCTCACAGCAACCTCCAATTCCTGGGCTCAAGTGAGTCTCTTGCCTCTGCCTCCCAAGTAGCTGGGACTATAGGAGCCCACCACAACGCCCGGCATTTTTTGGTTGCAGCTGTCATCGTTGTTTGGAGGGTCCAGGCTGGATTCAAACCCGCCAGCTCAGATGTACGTGGCTGGCGCCTTAGCCCGTTGAGCCACAGGCGCCGAGCCAGAATGGCTTTCTTCATTAGTAGCCTACAATCATTTTTTAAAAACCTCTACCTTCTATAGAATACTTCATACTGTTACTGGATATATCAAGAAAAGACCAATATTTTAACTACTAGGAAGGGAAAGCAACCTAGCCCCAGTTCAGAGGTGCTTCTTATCAGCTGCTGCTGCCACCTCTGTTGTTCCCCCCTTTCCGTAGCCCTCACCGCACATTCCTCCATTATTTGTGTGTCCTGAGCCCTGAGTGATCCTTACCCCTGGCTCCTGGGCAGGGGCTGGCTGTGGGGCTGCAGCCGGCTGTGTTTGGGGCTGCTGTGCTGCTGCTGCTGCTGTGGGCTTTTGCTGCAAGGCAGCCTGCTGAGTCATCAGCTGTTGTTGGTGCAGGGCTGTGGCCAGCTGCTGCTGCTGCTGCTGCTGCTGCTGCTGGTAGAAGTTCTGTATCAGCTGCTGTTGAGACCCTCCTTGAGACACCACAGGGAACTGAGCAATCGCTGGCTGTTGGGTTGCTGGATGTACTGCCTGAAACTGAGCAGGAGAAAGTGGCAAGAAATGAGGTGAATAAGGGCCTGTCCCAGAACACCACTCACAAAAGACGAGCGTCTCAATAACGACGCTCAGTACGGAAGTCAAAGGCAAGGGCAAGTAGAACTTTTTTTAGCTAGGCTTGAAAATTCATGATGGAAATTTCAGGGGCATCAAAGTAAACACGGAAGTTCTTACAGTGTTGGGCACTCTCCACTGCACTACACACTGCCCTCCCAAGAGAGTTTCTGAATCTAGTCTGAGGGAAACTATCTGATTAAATATCATGTGCCTCCACAAGCTGGAGGATAACAGAAGCTAGTAAATGATCTCTCTGTCACAGAAATAATCCCTCTTATATAAGGATTTGCAGTAGCCAAGATTAAAATGCTTCCCTAAACGTAGGACGAAGCAATGACAACACTGAAAGGAATAATCTAAATGTTAACCCAGCTATTAAGACTCACCTCCAGTTTTTCAGAAAATTATTTCCCCAGAGCTCTATTTTTATTAAACTCTGACATCTTTAAACATTCAAGATACAATAGAATTTCTGTAAGTTGACCATCCAAAGGACTATAACAAGCTGGTCAACATACAGAGGTGATCAGCATAAGGAACTAGACTTACTGATATGTACATGTGGTACATGTCCAGTTTATGAAAATTAGGTCAATTTAAAGAGGTGGCCAACTATGAAGGTTCTACTGTATTTAGTATACTCTATGATACTTAACAAATGTCTAATTTTCACTGCTAGGAACTACACGATAGGCACACAGAGTTCAAAACAAAGGCCTAATGATGAGCAAAAGTTAAGAGCTTATCTTTGAACATCCCAAATACTAAGTTATAGAGTTAATTGGGAGGATATTGTTTGTCTACCGGGGCAAAATTAAGTGGTTAACAAAGAAGTAGATGTCAAAAAATAGCTGTCTATTTATAACAGCAAAATGTTGGAAACAATCCAAATATCTATAAATAGGAGACTGATTGAATGAACTATGATAGATATATCCTGAAGGATACATCAAATGGAACACATTCAAGCTGTAAACAGGAATGAGATATTCCTCATTTATGGACTGGAGAAAACTGAATTTTGCAGATTTAACTTTGCAACTATGTAAACGTTTACATATTCATAAAACTACCCCCAAACTTAAAAAGTAATAACTAAAAACCCTAAGAAAATGAAGTAAATAAAAACCTGTGTATCAAATTGCTAGCTAAATTCCCAAAATAACATGCTAAAACAGTTTAAGGGTAAAAAGGGCAAAGAAATCTTAAACTGTTCTCAGTGATCATATTGGTGTTGCTATCTTGAAACTATAACTTAACTAGATATGATAATACTATTAGAAGTAAGGATTTTCAGATGAGGAAAATACAATAAAATCCAAGAAATTAAACAAAAATCCTATAATCACAAATCTGAGTAAGGAATACAAACCAGAATTAATAATGCATGTTCTCTAACAAAACAAAATAATACCTGTTTCCTAATTTTCCGCTGAGAAGGCCTAGAACCAACCATCAACCCATTAGTAAATGAGTGTCTCTAGAACCAAAATTGTGGTTTCTTATTTTTTTGTGACACAGTCTAAAGCTGCTGCCCTGGGTAGAGTGCTGTGGTGTCACAGCTCACAGCAACGTTGGGCTCCAGCGATCCTCTTGCCTCAGTTCTTCTATTTTTAGTAGAGTCGGGGTTTTGCTTTTGCTCAGGCTGGTCTCGAGCTCGCGAGCTCAAGCAATCTATCTGCCTTGGCCTCCCAGAGTGCTAGGATTATAGGCATGTGGTGCTCAGCCCAAAACTGTGGTTTCTAAACATCATTTCCATTAAAAAGAAACAGAGCTCCTGAGAAAAATGGTTGATTCCAGGTCGAGGACAGAATCATCCCAGGACACAGCTTACTACCCTAGAGAGCAGGAAAACAGTTAAAGATGACAGAGGTTACATCCAAAGGACCCAGGAGCCAATTTGAAGAGACTGCCACTGGCCGAAGGTGGGATAATTTGAGCGTCAAAATTAAAAAATTTTAAAAATTGTAAGTATTGGGAAATATAAACAATTTTTTAAAAATAACATCTGAGTTGCGATAACTTTAAAAAAAGAAAGGTATCAAATATGTTAAAATACATGAATTCATAATGATACAAAACAAAACAAAAACCTCACTGCTCATCTTTGGATGATAATATAAAACCAATTTATTACTCTGAAAACTGGTAAACAGAGGGAAAGAATCAAGCATGTCTCTTGTGCTTTTGGTACAAATAGTACCTTAATTCCACTGTGATCTCAGAAGATACGTGGTATGTAAAATTTCTGGGTTTTTATATTTGTTGAGACATGATTTTGTGGCTGAAGATACGATCAATTTTAAACGATGTTCCAAGTGCCGATGAGAAGAATATATATTAAGTAGTATTGGGATAAAATGCTCTGTAAGTAGCTGTTAGACCCATCTGTTCTGGAGTCCAATTCAAGTTTAGTGTTTATTTATTTAATGCTCTGTCCAGTTATGACAGTGATGTGATGAAATCTGTGAAAATTATGATGGTGCTATTTATCTCTCTATTTAGATCTCATCAAATTTGCTTTATAAACCTAGGTGCTCCTGTCTTAAGTACATAAATATTTAACATTATTATGTCTTGTTGCTGAATTTCTCTCTTTACAATTATGGAATAA